>JARHVA010005622.1:307500-315000 GCA_037957365.1 Torreya grandis | reverse complement strand
TTGCCTCTGCATGCTTCTTGGCCACTTGATCTTTGGCCTAATTTTGTACCTCTTTCTCCTTATTTCATAGGATCTATTTCTTTTTCTCTTCTTATTATTTTGATTTGGATATGCATCAGCCTCAACATTCTTATTTTGTGATGTTTATGATTTTAGATTTTCTCATTTGGTCTCTTTCCTCATAATTTTTCATCTCTTTTCTTATTTTATTCCTCTAGTCTCCTATGCTACTCATCCTTGAAATCTTTATGTTTCACCTTTTCCTTTGTCTTCTTATTCTCATATTTTATATTATTATTCACATCCTATTTTTAAGAATTATATTTCTAGAGTTTATCCTTAGAAACTTGTTCCCATTCTATGATTTCTTCTTGTATAGATGGATACTGAGGTTTTGGTTGTGCACTTGATTTGTGGATTATGTGCTAGAGTTAGAGAATCAAGAGATGAAATTGACTATAGAGGAGAGGAAGAATTAGATGAATTGACCATGGTGTGATTTTTTAATGGTGAACCTTATCTAACTACGGTATTCAAAGTATTATTTGGTCACTTTTAGGCCCAAATCATCTCTTATGGTTGTATTTATGGTACTTGAGGTTTTATAAAGGAACCCGTATGCTCTACAATAGATTGTGACATACATGGCACAATATGGGTCCTTGGTTTGTGAATCAATGGTTTTTATGGGGTTAATTTCTATTATGGACTTGGTTATGTACTTAAATACCCTACACCTAGTTCCCTTTCAAAAATCACATTTATCTTACATTTGCATTTTGTCCCTTTACAACTATGTCTACAATTATCAATGTAGGAGGTGTTGGAATGTCCACCAAAAAGATCTTCAACAAATCATTTTTCACTTTACAAGTGCACACTAATTTCCCAAAAAAAATTCATTTTTAATGCTTCCTCATATACTTTAGTGCTTATTTCCTCTATCATAGACTTGTACACTTCCTCCACTATTATTCTCAACCATGTAAGATATTATTCAGTGGTGAACTATGGTATATTCTTATTGTAAATATGTGATTTGGTCATGTATGTATTATTATTATTTGGTGGAGGTGGGAATGATTTATAGGGTGGTGCATTAATCTTTCCCATAATATTCTATGATGGGGTTATTTATATTTTATGTTTTTCTTTCTCCTTAGCTTGTGATTATGTTGTTGATTGTTGAGCAAATGGTTATTCTAACCCAAGAGGAATCATTTGCATTTGTGGTACTAAGTGATAAGTTAAATATTTATACCATATAAATTTTGGCTTCACATACAACATAGTAATTAATAATGACAAATAAGTGATGGGTTCCCTTGGGACTTTATGGACACTAGTTTATATACATTGATGGTTTTTAGTCACTATAGTGTGTAAGACCAAATATTGCATGACATATGTAGGCACACAATGGTGAAAGAGAATAATCCAATGGATTTATATCCACCATGAAATAAATATACCTAGATAATCATAACATTTCCAATTTATGGTCTATGATATATTTTTGAAGTTGATCATAGGCTAGAAATCAACATTTGGATTGATGGGGCCATCTACAAACTTCCACTAGGTGAAGTAGAGAATTAATACCAAGAATTAGTAATAAAAGGATTGAAATCTCCCAATGATGACCTTTTGAATATTTTTGATGAGTATAGAGACCAAAATCTTTGGCCAATTAAAGGTTTATTGAGTCAGATCATGTAGTTAGTGATGTTGATTACCCATTTTATGGCCTACTTTGCACTTTTAATGGTGTTCTAAAATCACTTTATGATGAATTCAAAGATAATGTGCACTAAAAAATATTATACATAGTCTATATGGATCCTATTGGATGACCTAATATATTTATCCCTTTTTTGTAAATGGGTGGGTAGATTATTTGTCTTGTAAGGAGACAATGATGTACCCTAACCATGCAGTTTTATTTCTTATACCATGGTGGATATGTTGATGAAAATAGTCAAGTCTTATTAAAAATGAATGTCACCTCATTATAAAAATTTATAAGTGTCATCATCACATCATTGATTAATATAGAATTTGATATTTTGATAAGTCCCTCTACATCCATTCCTTAAAGCCAATGTCAGAATGTTAAGGCTCCTTATTGTGTTACTTTTGGCTAGTCTAGGAAGAACATATTAGATTATGTTGTATTAATGAATTATAATGAGTCTATGCCATGGTACTTTATTTTTATTAGTTTAAGGAATATTCCCATCTCTTCCATTTATGCATTAGTGAGATGGATAAAAAGTTACGAGTGATCCAAGTTTGTTGTTATCATACCCTTCAAATGATAGGTTCAGTTGAAACTGGTGTTATTCCATGCAAAAAGAGTGAAATATTCACACATCAAAGGGGTTTCTTGTTCACAAAGGATTTTAATGGAATTTTATTTTACATGCCCTTATTTATATATCTTTTCTTGGTTGAGTCCATTTGACATATTTCTTTAAATGTATTGAGTTGTTCAAGTACCATTATACTTGTTGAATCAATTCTAATCTATTGCTTATGATTTCATAATAGTGATTTAATATTTGTATGAATTGGTTTGGCTTATGGGATTTTTTTATGTAACACAACATCTTTTTCCTCATTAATTTTCTTTTATTATACATCCCCTAATTTTGACACTTGATTTGCTTATATAAATATGCAATGTTTTAAGTGTGTCATCATTAACATATTTTTGAGTGACCATGGAGTGTCCTTTCTCTATAATTTTTTGACAATGCCTCATTCCTATACTTAATTCATGACCCCCATGTTGACTTTTTATGATGTCATTCATTTTGTGTTGAGTTATTTTCCTTATCACAGTATGTGACTTTGATTTTTAAATTTGGTTATGATGTCCTATGATATACAGATCAAACTATATGGATACATTAAAAAATAATAAAATAATACATTAAAAAAATAAATCCTTAGTCTACATGGTATTATTTATCACCCTCTCTAATTTTTGTATGAGATATTGTAGAGATTATTGATGTTAAGGTTTAAGTCTACAAGCATTTACATGCACTAGAAGAGTGGTTCCCTGAAGGTTTATAAACAAAAATTTTCCTTTTGATACTTCATTGATGATGGAATTTCATTTCCATCAGATACACAAATTTATTGGAAATGACCAAAATATTCTATCATATAATAATACTACATTTAGTCATAAAATTATTTGGATCACATATTGTAATCATGCCACACTTATTAACTTTGTTTATTGAGTTATTGAGTCCATTGTGATATTTTCCTAGTTTGTTCCATCAGAGTTAAATCCATCAATCTTCCCTAAACATAGTATTAATCTCCTAGTTTCATAATGAATGAAATTCACATACTATGGACTATGTATTCCATTATCATGACTACTTCTAATACTTAGACCAAATGAAACACAGTGAAACCTATTGCATGCTTATATTTTTTCATATATGCCCATAGGATCAAAAGAATTCAATCCTCCTAATAGTTTATTTTAAGGATCTTTAAAAGGAATTTGTTTGATGATTATACTTCCCCATTTGCTTGTGAGTGTTATGTTGTGATTTTATGGTGAGATATCATAAACTCATCCATTAGAATCTTGATAGAATTACTAAGCAAGTGTGTTCCTATATCACTAAATAGATTCATAGGAAATCCAAATCTAGTTATTATACTATCATTCAAAAATTTGGTTGCATCCATAACACTACATTTTGGTATTACAGAACCTTCACACATTTGTTAAATTAATATGTCATAGTAACTACGTACCTTGCATGACTTTATTTTTTAGTTGGATTTATTAGTCCTAAAATGTAATTCCCTAATATTCAAATAGATTATCAAATAACATGGAGCTTAAAAACATTTAATATCTATGATTAGGCCTTCCCATCTATTGATAGATGTCATAGTATTTTATGACATAGTGTAAATCTTGAAACAGAGTATCCCACCACAAACCACTTATAATATCTTCATCGAAGTGGATTCTCCTATGAAATTTCCACCTATGATTCCCTAATGTGCCTCTTAAATAAGTTGTGTCACTCATACTCTAAATATACTCTATGTAGTACGTCATATTTACCCATTTTGTATATATTTCCATTAGTTATGTTGAATGGAATGCATTTTTTATTTCACTAATTTTTATCCCTTTGCACATAGCGCACATGAAAAATTAATTGTACTAGGAAATTTCCTATGTCATTGGTTTTTGTGGAATTGTAGAGACAAAATAAATGGGTATATGGTGATTCATCTTCAAGTTCTTCAAGTTCTCATCCATTATTTATTTGGCACAAGTGGTATGGTGCCATATTTTTTCTCTCATGTTTCACATTGATTCTAAATTGAAATGATTGAAATAACATTAGCCACCTATATATCATCCCTCCTAACATTTTCTTATTTACCATATATCTTAGAACCTGGTAATCAATAAAAAATTAAAATGGTATTGCTAGAAGGTAGTGTCTAAAATTATGGAGTGTGAACACCATTGTCCTAGCTACTTATTTTGTAGTTGTGTAATTATTTTCTATAACTAATAGTTTTTAATTGAAAAATTAATGGTATGGTCCAATCATCTATCTCATGGATGTGATAAAAACTACTCCTACCATAGTTATTGAAGTGTCTATATGAACATGAAATGGTTTTTTCCAATTGGGAAAGACCTATATGGGAATTTTTACTGACCTATGTTTAATATCTATAAATGTTGCTTGGGACTCATTAGTCCATTCAAACTTAGTGCATTTATGCAATAACTCCTCCATGGGAGAAAGTGTAGATGGATAGACTTTTATGAATTCCCTATAGTATTCTATATGAACAAAAAATAATTGCACCTTTATATATATTGTAGGAGGTGACATACTAATAATAATTATGATTTATTCTTGGTCAACCAAAACTCTATCACTACATATTATATGACCAAAATGAACAACAAAGGGTGTAATAAATAATAAATTATTCAATTTAAAAACAATACATAGAGCTTAGAAGCATTCCAACATGATCCTTTAATAAAGAACAAAAATTTTAATCATCTATACATACTTTAAGGAAATCATGGATGAAGTCTTAAAATGTAGTGACCACAACCTTGTAGGACACAATAGGAGAATTCATCAAGGTAAAATACCTTATATTTCATGAAAAATAAATAGACTCTATTTTAAATGTAGTTTTATCTTGATATTCTACTATGATCAGGATCTAATGGTATCCATTGAACCTATATGTAAAGGAATACACGTCATGTCCCATGGTTGACTCCAAAAATACATATTTGAATGGGATTGGGAATGGATAATTAATGTAATAATCATTTATCACATGGTAGTCCCTACATACTTTGATTTTTCCAAAAACTAATTAGGTTACACCACCATTGAGCTAACCTCGTCAATGTTTTCCACTAGATATATAATGTTTACTTCTTACATCTAGTCTAGTTTAGTCTTTACCTTTAGTTTCATGTTGGGGTTTAATATATATGGGTGATTTTTAACAAGCCACACACACTCTTTTATCTCTATGTATATATCCCCCAATGAATATTCTACACCTTTTACTTCTCCATAGTTTTTTTTTAAATGCATCCTTATAATATTGTATCAATTTCAATCCTTATAAAATCTCATTCTACATCCAGTAGTTGCCTAAAGTCATAAGTTTTAGCTTAGAATTCATCCCAATATTACCTACCAATTTATTTAATAGATCTTTATATTTTTTTGGGAGTCACTTGGAATCAATTTTTTTAATGTTATTTATCCTTGATATTTAATATATAAATTTTGTATATGTTTATACTTAGGTTGGTCTATGATTTTGTCCTTATGATCCTTCATTTGATCATTAGGTC
Source organism: Torreya grandis (assembly GCA_037957365.1). Taxonomy (NCBI): domain Eukaryota; kingdom Viridiplantae; phylum Streptophyta; class Pinopsida; order Cupressales; family Taxaceae; genus Torreya; species Torreya grandis. The sequence goes on along the minus strand of JARHVA010005622.1, from coordinate 309,104 downwards.
TAAAAATCCCTTCAAATCCAAGTCCTCATCACTTTCACTAGAATCATATAGTTCCCCATTATGGAAGATTATATTGCATGGTTTGATAAAAAATTATTATTTTTATTTACCATCATTTTATTTTATAATATATACATTCAATTCTTTAGTTTCTTCCTTCTGTGAAGCATAGTATTGTGTACTACTAAGATCTTCCACTTGGCCATAGAATAAGAATATATTTAGCTTCTAAAAGGATTTTTGTATGAAAGGGTTCTTGTATTTGAATATAAATGTTTGAATAAAGTCATGTTCCAACTAAATATATTTTTTTAATATTGAGGTAATTTTTAATCTATAGCAAAAACCATTCACATTGGTCTCACTTCATGGTCTCCTCTTGTCTAGTTCAACATATGAGTATCTAAATCCACACTCAAAAAATATGAAAATTCCCATATTAGAAAACCTTGACTGGGTTTTTCATAATCCATGTTTATCACACCTACTTTATTTATCAAATATACTTTGGACCATGTTGGTGATCATACAAAAGGTGACTTACATTATCTTATCTAGAACTACTAAACTTGTGCCTTTGTTATCACAAGTTTGAATGAAATTTGTTCTATTTTTTTACATATTGTTGAGTCTTTATTTATAGATGGAAAAGTGATACTTTTTATCTTGGAGCATGCCATCCTTAGAGTTTGTGCCCAACTTAAACTAACTATTATCTCTATAATCATAAGGCGAATCCAGATATTTGGGTATGATATATGGATTGCTCTTGAATATTTTCAAGGGTATAATATTAAATTAATCACCTTGATGAACTTATAGATAATTTAAATATATATTAATGTATATATTAACATAATAAATCCACTTATTACCAATAAACACATGGTAGTTCCTTTGATCAATCTTTATGTCAATTACATTGAAATTGCCTTGTAAGATTAGGTTAGCAGCTTAGTGTTATTGGATTATAACTAAGAGTTGGTCATCTAATATATTACCAAGTGGAATAAGGGATAATATATATTATGCTTACAAAATTAAAATGTTTGGTACTGCATATCCTTCCAGTTTAATATCCATGCAGGAGTAAATGCCTTAATTTTTCTATGCCTTCACATACCAAACTATGTTTTATGTACATTGTTTGTCTCTTTGTGAGCACACCAATAGAGTGTGAAAAATATTTTTGATGTTATGAAATATGTATTAATTTTATAGAGTGCTTATAAGTTTCATAAAATTAATCAAGTAACTACTCATTCCCACCTCTTGATGCAGATGATTTTTCCATACATATGTGAATTGATGATTGCAACATCCCCTAATATAGTTTATTTTTATATGTTCTACACAACTTAAGCTACTCAATATAAGAAAACCTTTTACTTATTAGGGTCAAGATATTTATCCTATTAAACCATTTATGATTCTCTGATCCTATGACATTTATAAGGGATGAAATCATTGCTCTACATAGTGATGTTAGATATCTTCTTACATGAACATAGGCTCCTTGCAGTGCCAATTTATCATATTCACTTTTCACACAGGTTTCTATTTTCTATATTTTTATAACACATGAAAAATTCTTAGTGTGGTGT
>JARHVA010005622.1:272500-302500 GCA_037957365.1 Torreya grandis | reverse complement strand
TGGATTTTTCACTTAACCATTTAAATGGGTTTTCTTATTTAAGTAATCATGATTAGCCTTTTAATAAATCTTGGTATTTGATTAGTTGTCATACACAAGTGGTCAAAAACACCAATTTTCTAGGTCACAATTTTAATGGATATGAGTTAGAGGAAGGTGATAATTTCATATGATTCATTGCCCCAACTAGGGATACATTGATGTGATTCAAAATATGCATGCCAATTATATCAAAGAATTCAGGTGATTAAGTGACTTTAGGCTTAATTTGCATTATTTGAAAGAAATCATTTTGATAACCATTTATACATGAAAGTGGTAAAAATTTAGTGTCTACATTTCCCATATTTGATAAGGAATTAAAAAATACAATACAAAGTAACACCTTCTTAAATAATGAAAATTTTGTTAAGAATTTTGAAAATTATACAAAAAAATAATTAGCGACCCATGATGCCCCTGAAGAGGATATGTATGGATTAAATACATGGATTATATCTCTAAAAGGATAGAAAGAAGTAATAAGAAAAATGAAAGCAACTCATGAATGATATTAATCCAAATGAGCTAATGCTTACATACTTAGCCCTGACATGAATAGAGAATAACAGAATTATATTAGCCCCAAGGGAGGGAAGTGGGAAATATATATCCAAAGATAAGAGACATAAATAGGGTGAAATTAATGGTCTTAATGAATGATTTATACCAAAATAAGTTTCACACTTTAATTTTCCCAAAGAGAGTAGAATGTATAGAGATTGGAATTATAAGAAGGATGTATTGATTAACTAATGATTTTCCCTAGTAGTGTAATTTTGATTGTTGATCATTCTAAATGGTTTTCCCTAGTAAAGAGGATTTTCATTGTGAGAAATTGATTGATAAATGAATTAGGTGGGAAGCTTATCTCATGGGAATGTGAAGAAGAAATGATCAAGGTGCATGATTCTATTTAACCTATTGACTCAAAGATGTGCTTCTTGATTGGCATTAATACAACTAAAATGTTAATTTGTCTTTATTTGATCAAGGAAAATATGATGATGTAAACAAATTATGACTTTTTTATATGCTCATTTGGAGATATATGTCCTGGTGAGAATATATATAGCTAAATTTTGGTTAGTTGGATACGTTTTAGTTATTTGAAAAGGATATTTATTGCTATAACGTTACCAATTAGACCTTTAGTACTTGGTTTTTGATATAACACAAAATGATATGTACCAAGATATAAAACACCATGATGACTTATCCATGATGTGCATAAGACTGAATCTTGATCTAATAGTCAATGGATAATAATGCACCAATGATAAAAACCATGATGATAATGATGACATATAAATATGCATGGACTCAAGTACAAGTGAATTATGAAGGACACCATGATGATGACCTTGTTGGAATAATATCCTAATTTTATGAAATGAAAAAAATAAATTAAATAAACAAACAAAAATAATAATAATAATAATAATAATAATAATAATAATAATAATAATAATAATAATAATAATAATAATAATAAATGAAAAATAAATACAACAGAAAGCATCAAATGGGCATGTAATTATATATTTGCTTCTTTTATGATTCTATGTTGCTATGGAAATAAGGTGTTACACTTAGACACTTTTATATTAAATGAAAATGATATCATATAATATGAGATGATAATGTGAAAAATGGGGAATAGAATAATAAGGAAGGGGTCGCTAAGCTTCCCCCAAATTCTTGATAAAAATAGACATTGCCTACATAGTTGGTATGATCCACACTTATAATATTTATAAATAATGCTATGTATCTAACACATGACACATTAATATATCATGTCCCTGGATAAATATAAATATTTTTTATGGGCCTTAGGCCAAATTTAGTTCTTCTAATATTTGGGACAAAATAAAATTGATGATAAGTAAATGTTAGGACTTGTTCCAAAGTCTTAACGTTAGGTTAGATTTTTGGTAGGAAATAAATAATTATTGTAAATGGGGTAGACATATTATATAAACACACCCCCATAAAACAAACTTACTTATTTTAATTAAAATGTAGTTTTAATGTTTTATGTTTATTAATTAGAATTACTTTACTGGTTGTTTTTTCGTATTTAGTTGGTTATAGGATTAGTTGTTTTTACCGGTCATTGGTAAAAACTATATAAATCAATGTTTGCATTGTAAAAGGGTTAACGAAGTAAAGGCACCCTTATGTACTTGATTTTTTGAATTATTAATAAAATACTTGTGCACTCGCACTAAGTGGGGACAAGGTTCAACCTATTTTGATTCTAGAGTTATCAGTGGTATCAGAGCATGGTTATTCTGGGAGCACGGTGAATTCGAAGGAGCAAGGTGAAAAATCAATTCACGTGATATTTTTTGGCATCAAATAAGGTATGCCATATAGTCTTGGTTTAAATATTTTGAAAAATTATTAAATTATTTTAATTTTTCAAATATTATTTATATTAGACGTGTATATTTCCATATACCACAGTCTGATCTTTTTTGATCATTCATACTCCATTTTTCCTCTGTTAAACCTCCTCATTTGGCATTAAAAATGAATTTTAGCATTTAGTGTTATTAAATTCATTGATTTTTTGGCCAAAATCATATTTGTATGGCTTATTTTTTGTTGAAAACCTCTGAAAATTTCCATACATGGCTGCCTTTGTTATTTCAATTCATTCTCAGGCTTCTTAATATCCAAATCATTTGCAATTGGTATCAAACTCTTATTTTTGCATCCAAATTGAAAATCTGGAATTTTTTTTACATTTGTATGGCCTTCCAATGCCCACCTTGATTTTAATCTCATTTCCTACAAATACACTTCAAAAAAATTGCAAAAACACAGTCAAAATCTATTTTAGCATGCCTGTATGGATTTGTACTGCCTGTAAGTGAGAGAACAGGTTGAAAAAAAATCTCCAGCAGCTGTCATGATGTCTGAGGGAAGAATGGTGCTGGAATAAAATTTAGAAATTATTTTTTTGATGTTTCTATAGTTTGATTTTAAAATATTTGTTGTGGCTGGGTCCCACGAGAGAAGGTTGAAAGAGAGGCTATAAACAAAGGGAAAATTTTGAATTTATTTACTCATATGTAATTTTTTTTAAATTTTCCCTCATACAAAAAATCTAGAATAAGTAAAAATTTCTGAGTGTAGTATTCTGCAAATGCTCTTAGAGCAATTGGTTAAGCTTATTTTGTTAGAAGCTTACAAAGGAGGAGGTAAAGGGTTCAAAAACCTTCTTTTTGGAGAATGTTATTTTTGCCTTGGAATATGATTTTTTTTAAAAAGGAATATTCCCTTTTCTTAAATCTAAATATTGTAAAACACATACTTATTGTATTGTGTTATTTAATTTTTCAAAAAAGGGGCAGAATTTAATCATATATTTTTTACATTGTTGTGGTGAGATAAGGGTGTAATTGGTGGAATAAGGTAGTAATTTGGTGAAATAAGGGTGTAATCATTGATTTTTGGTGTGGTTAAGTGCAAAACCCATCAAAAATGCTTGTTTTTTCTTTTACACTCTACACGGAGGTTAAGTGCAAAACCCCGTAGAAGCAGTGTTTTGTGCAGTGAGTGTGATATTTGTTTCATTTTTTTTGCATTTTTTCACACATATCTCTACTACACTTGCTTTCATTTTAAAATGCTGAAAATTCAGAATTTGCTTTCAGATGGTGATAGATTAACAATTTCTAATTATTCAGATTCAAAATGATTGATAAAGGCTTCACTAGTTTTTAATGAGTTATGGGATATTGTTAAGAATGAAAATCTCACATTGCCAATAGAGCAAGCTAAATTAGATATTTTCAATTTGCATGATTCTAAGGCCTTAGCTCTCATTAAATGTTGTTGTACTCATGATACATATGTTCATATTGAAAATTCTCCTCATAGTTACACTACATGGAAAACATTGTCAGATTTGTATGATAAGAAACCTAAGCATAAGAAGATAGATAATCATATGCAGTTGTTTACTTTGTCATTAGATGAGGATGGGGCTATGGGAGAATATATGTCTAAGTTGAAAAATAACACTATTGAGTACACTAAGGCTAGTTTTGGAAAAATAGATGACGACCTCATAGTTACTGTTGCTTTGAAAGGACTACCAGGGTCCTATAGGAATTTTGTTGAAATGTTGCATGTCTCTGACAAGATCACAGGCATCGCCTTTGATAAGTTGGTTGAGTTGCTCATCCAACATGACCTCTCTCTACCCAAGAAATCCAAGAAAACTGAAGAATCCCATGTTTTAGAGTTAAAGCCTAGTTCATCTTCATCTGGGCATCAAAATAATAGAGGAAATAGTTTTAGAGGGGGTTGAGGTTATAGAGGAGGTAGATATCAAAATAGAGGTAGGGGTCATTCAAATAGTCAACAATATAATAAATCACATTCACATGAAACAAGTGATCAAGGACATGGTCACAATTCATATAGGGGCAGAGGTCAAGGTAGATCAGACATTCAGTGTCATAGATGTGGAAAATTTGGTCACATTGCCTCATAATGTAGGATTCTTTTTTGATAAAATTTAGAGGCCACAAAAAGTGACTAAGACTAACTCTGCTCAATATGCCGATCATGACTTTGATGAATCTAGTAATGTTGCCCATGAATTTGCATTCACTACTTTGGTGCACATTGATTATATTGAATATGAGGCTAGAGGTGACCTCACAGATGTGTGGGTTTTAGACACAGGAGCAACCAAACACATGACATTTAGGAGAGATTTCTTTTGGTCTTATAGGGAAGCTTCTCTCTCTCCAGTTGCCTTAGCAGATAAGTCTATGCATACACCACTAGGACTTGGTTCTATTCGAATTCTTCTTCCTAATGGGTCTATAAAATACTTGGAGGATGTTTGGTATGTTCCCAAATTGAAGAAACACTTACTTTATTTGGTAACTATTCAAAAGAAAGGTTATCAAATTGTGCTTGAAAATGGGCTCATTTACATCAATTTAGTGAAGGATAATTATAAAACAATGTATACAGGATATGAAGATGGAAACTTGGTTAGATTTCATTTTAAGGTGCTTCCTCCCAATATAAAACTTGCAGCAATTATTGACACAGGTACAGGTACTATGTCTACATAGCGGTTATGGCATCTCCGCTATGGACATTTGAGTATACCTCTAATGAATTTTTAGACTATTGTCGAGAACATGGAATTCATCGACAATATAGTAATGCTTATACTCCACAACAAAATGAAGTATCTAAACAAATGAATAGAATTTTAGAGGGCATACCACGTGCCATGTTGCACTATAAAAATCTTTATGATAAATTTTGGGCCGAAGCTATTGGTACTGCAGCGTATTTGAGAAACAGGTCCCCCATAGTTGCACTTCTGGGACAAACTCCATATGAGGCATGGTATGGGTTTAAACCCAAAGTTAAACACTTGAAAGTGTTTGGATGTGTTTGTTTTGCTTTGGTTCCTATTAAACATAGAACTAAGTTAGAACCACGAAGTCAAAAATGCATCTTTCTTGGTTATTATGAAGACAAAAAGGGGTTTCATTTGCTTGCACAAGATTCAATAAAAATCATTGTGAGTAGAGATGTAATATTTGATGAGTTTGGGAATATGAACACTATAGAGATTGATTCTCAACTTGATAGATTAGAGAGGAAAAATGCAAAAGGAGATAAGGGTTTGAATAATGGGGATAACTCTTCGAAGTTATGGTATGAAACTAAAATTCCTTCACTTTCCACTCCTTCATCTACAAGTTCACAGGTTGATGACTTAGAAATTGTTGAAAATTCTCTAAGTCCCCCATCGAATAATGCACCTAATGAGAATTTTGGGGTCCCTGATTTGAATAATTTGTCTAAGTATCCAAAATGGGCTCAAAGTAATTTTTTTGACTTGACAGCAGATGAAGTTGGTTTAATGGGGCCCAAGAATTCTCGAAAATAGGTGAACTATGCTATGGTTGTTACTACTTCCACTGAGCCATCCACTTTTGAGGAGGCATCTACTGAACATGTTTGGCAATAGGCAATGAAATGTGAGTATGAATCCATACTTAACAATAATACATGGATTTTAGTTGATCCTCTTCCACATGTTAAACCCATCAGATGTAAATGGGTTTATAGGACTAAGTATAAATTAGATGGCTCCATTGATAAACATAAGAAACGACTTGTTGCCAAAGGATATGCGCAATAAGAAGGTATTGATTATGAGGAAACATCTACACCAACTACCAAATGGCACACTATTCGTATGGTACTTGCCTTAGTAGCATAAAATGGTTGGAAACTACATCAATTAGATGTTAAAAGTGCTTTTTTAAATGGTGATTTATATGAAGAAGTCTATATGAAACAACCTCAGGGTTTTGAATAGGTGGGTGTTGAACACAATGTGTGTAAACTGATAAAAGCTTTGTATGGGCTCAAAAAGGCACACAAGGCTTGGAGTTATCAAGTATATCAAACCTCCAGAATCAAAATAGGTTGAACCTTGTCCCCGCTTAGTGTGAGTGCACAAGTATTTTATTAATAATTCAAAAAATCAAGTACATAAGGGTGCCTTTACTCTGTTACCCCTTTTACAATGCAAACATGGATTTATATAGTTTTTACCAATGACTGGTAAAAAAAACTAATCCTATTACCAACTAAATACGGGAAAACAACCCGTAAAGTAATTCTAATTAATAAACATAAAACATTAAAACTACCTAATAATTAAACTAAGTTTATTTTATGGGGGTGTCTTTATAAAAGATGCATGCCCCATTTACAATAATTATATATTTCCTACCATAAATATAACCAAACGTTAAGACTTTGTAACAAGTCCTAACAAACCCCCTTATGATCTAAAGTCAGGTCTTTGGACACATACCAAGAATTTTTCTAAATTTTTAAAATTTGATTTTGTCAAGGGGTTTTGTGAAGATATCAACTGTCTGATTGGTAGTTGGGAAATATATTAGATCAAGAGTTTTCTTTGCCACCAGCATTCAAAGATAATGGTATTTGACATCCATATGTTTTGTTTTGGCATGAAACACTGGATTCTTGGACATCTTGATTGCACTCTGATTATCAATGTATAACTATGTAGGAGCAAACTGAAGATCTTTAGGTTTTTCAGTTTGCTCCTACACAGTTATACATTGATAATCAGAGTGTAATCAAGATGTCCAAGAATCCAATGTTTCATGCCAAAATAAAACATATGGATGTTAAACACCATTATCTATGAATACTAGTGGCAAAGAAAACTCTTAATCTAATATATTGCCTAACTGCTGATCAGACAGCTGATATCTTCACAAAACCCCTTGACAGAATCAAATTTAAAAAATTTAGAAAAATGCTTGGCATGTGTCCAAAGACCTGACTTTAGATCATAGGGGGGTTTGTTAGAACTTGTTCCAAAGTCTTAACGTTAGGTTAGATTTATGGTAGGAAATAAATAATTATTGTAAATGGGGCATGCATCTTTTATAAAGACACCCCCATAAAATAAACTTAGTTTAATTATTAGGTAGTTTTAATGTTTTATGTTTATTAATTAGAATTACTTTACGGGTTGTTTTCTCATATTTAGTTGGTAATAGGATTAGTTGTTTTTACCGGTCATTGGTAAAAACTATATAAATCCATGTTTGCATTGTAAAAGGGTTAACGGAGTAAAGGCACCCTTATGTACTTGATTTTTTGAATAATTAATAAAATACTTGTGCACTCACACTAAGCGGGGACAAGGTTCAACCTATTTTGATTCTGGAGTTATCAGTGGTATCAGAGCATGGTTATTTTGGGAGCACGGTGAATTCAAAGGAGCAAGATGAAAAATCAATTCACATGTTATTTTTTGGCATGAAATAAGGTATGCCATATAGTCTTGGTTTAAATATTTTGAAAAATTATTAAATTATTTTAATTTTTCAAATATTTTTTATATTTAAACATGTATATTTCCATATACCACAGTCTGATCTTTTTTTTATCATTCATACTCCATTTTTCCTTTGTTAAACCTCCTCATTTGGCATAAAAAATGAATTTTAGCATTTAATGTTATTAAATTCATTGTGTTTTTGGCCAAAATCAGATTTGTATGGCCTATTTTCTGTTGAAAACCTCTAAAAATTTCCATACATGGCTACCTTTGTTATTTCCATTCATTCTCAGGCTTCTTAATATCCAAATCATCTGCAATTGGTATTAAACTCCTATTTTTGCATCCAAATTGAAAATATGGAATTTTTTTTGCATTTGTACGACCTGTTGTACATCTTTCCAATGCCCAGCTTCATTTTAATCTCATTTCCTACAAATACACTTCAATAATTTTGCAAAAACACAGTCAAAATCTATTTTAGCATGCCTGAACGGATTTGTACAGCCTGTAGGTGAGAGAACAGGTAAAAAAAAGCTCCAGTAGCTGCCATGGCATCCTAGGGAAGAATGGCACTGGAATAAAATTTAGAAATTATTTTTTTGATGTTTCTATAGTTTGATTTTCAAATATTTGCTATGGCTGAGTCGCACGGGAGAAGGTTGAAAGAGAGGCTGTAAACAAAGGGAAAATTTTGAATTTATTTACTCATATGTAATTTTTTTAATTTTCTCTCATACACAAAAATCTGAAATAAGTAAACCTTTCTGAGTGTAGTATTCTACAAATGCTCTTAGAGCAATTGGTTAAGCTTATTTTGTTAGAAGCTTACAAAGGAGGAGGTCAAGGGTTCGAATCCCTTCTTTTTGGAGAATATTATTTTTGCCTTGGAATATGCTTTTTTTGAAAAAGGAATATTCCCTTTTTTAAATATGAATATTGTAAAACACATACTTATTGTATTGTGTTATTTAATTTTTTGAAAAAGGGGCAGAATTTAATCATATTTTTTTGCATTATTGTGGTGAGATAATGGTGTAATTGGTGAAATAAGGTTGTAATTTGGCAAAATAAGGGTGTAATAATTAATTTTTGGTGTGGTTAAGTGCAAAACCCATCAAAAATACTTGTTTTTTCTTTTACGCTCTATGCGGAGGTTAAGTGCAAAACCTCGTAGAAGTAGTGTTTTGTGCAGTGAGTGTGATATTTGTTTCATTTCTTTTGCATTTTTTCACACATTTCTCTACTGCACTTGCTTTCTTTTCAAAATGCCTAAAATTTAGAATTTTCTTTCAGATGGTGATAGATTAACAATTTTCAATTATTCATATTGGAAACGATTGATGGAGGCTTCATTATTTTTTAATGAGTTATGGGATATTGTTAAGAATGGAAATCCCACATTACCAACACAACAGGCTAAATTAGATATTTTCAATTTTCATGATTCTAAGGCCTTAGCTCTCATTAAACGTTGTTGTACTCATGATACATATGTTTATATTGAAAATTCTCCTCATAGTTACACTACATGGAAAACATTGTCAGATTTGTATGATAAGAAACCTAAGCATAAGAAGATAGATATTCATATGCAGTTGTTTACTTTGTCATTAGATGAGGATGGGGATATGGGAGAATATATGTCTAAGTTGAAAAATATCAGTACTGAGTACACTAAGGCTAGTTTTGGAAAACTAGATGATGACCTCATAATTGCTGCTGCTTTGAAAGGACTACTAGGGTCCTATAGGAATTTTGTTGAAATGTTGCATGTCTCTGACAAGATCACAGGCATCACCTTTGATAAGTTGGCTGAGTTGCTCATCCAACATGACCTCTCTCTACCCAAGAAATCCAAGAAAACTGAAGAAGCCCATGTTTTAGAGTCAAAGCCTAGTTCATCTTCATCTGTGCATCAAAACAATAGAGGAAATAGTTCTAGAGGGGGTCAAGGTTACAAAGGAGGCAGATATCAAAATAGAGGTAGGGGACATTCAAATAGTCAACAATCTAATCAATCACATTCACCTAAAATAAGTGATTGAGGACATGGTCACAATTCATATAGGGGCAGAGGTCGAGGTAGATCAAACATTCAGTGTCATAGATGTGGAAAATTTGGTCACGTTGCCTCAAAATGTAGGATTCCTTTTGATAAAATTTAGAGGCCACAAAAAGTGACTAAGACTAACTCTGCTCAATATGTCGATCATGACTATGATGAATCTAGTAATTTTGCCCATGAATTTGCATTCACTACTTCGGGGCACATTGATTATATTGAATATGAGGCTAGAGATGAGCTCACAGACGTATGGGTTTTAGACACAGGAGCAACCAAACACATGACATTTAGGAGAGATTTCTTTTGGTCTTATAAGAAAGCTTCTCTCTCTCCAGTTGCCTTAGCAGATAAGTCTATGCATCCACCACTAGGACTTGGTTCTATTTGAATTCTTCTTCTTAATGGGTCTATAAAATACTTGGAGGATGTTTGGTATGTTCCCATATTGAAGAAACACTTACTTTATTTGGTAACTATTCAAAAGAAAGGTTATCAAATTGTGCTTGAAAATGGGCTCATTTACATCAATTCAGTGAAGGATAATTATAAAACAATGTATAGAAGATATGAAGATGGAAACTTGGTTAGATTGCATTGTAAGGTGCTTCCTCCCAATATAGAACTTGCAACAGTTGTTGACATAGGTACAGGTACTATGTCTACACAACGGTTATGGCATCTTCGCTATGGACATTTGAATATCCACTCTTTAGTGGATTTGCAGAGATATGGTATGGTGAATGGGTTGCCCACTTTTCACAAAGATAGTATTCTTTGTGAGTCATGTGTTTTAGGCAAATAAAATTGGGAAAATTTTCCTAAATAGTCATCCTGGAGATCTAACAGATGTTTACAGTTAGTTCATAGTGATGTATATGACATGAAAAAGTCATCCATTGGTGGGTGTAGATACTTTATTTTGTTTATTGATGACTCTTCTAGGATGACTTGGGTATTCTTTGTGAAAAACAAATCTAAAGTTTTTGCTAAGTTTGTTGATTGGTTACACTTAGTCAAAAAAGAAATAGGTTCACATTTGGCCACTCTCCATTCAGATAATGGTGGTGAGTATACCTCTAATGAATTTTTAGACTATTATTGAGAACATGGAATTCATCGACAATATAGTAATGCTTATATCCACAACAAAATGGAGTATCTGAACGAATGGATAGAACTTTAGAGGGCACAACACGTGCCAAGTTGCACTATAAATAGCTTGATGATAAATTTTGGGCCGAAGCTATTGGTACTGTAGTGTATTTGAGAAACAGGTTCCCCATAGTTTCACTTTTGGGAAAAACTCCATATGAGGCATGGTATGGGTTTAAACCCAAATTTAAACACTTGAAAGTGTTTGGATGTGTTTGTTTTGCTTTGGTTCCTATTAAACATAGAACTAAGTTGGAACCATGAAGTTGAAAATGCATCTTTCTTAGTCATTATTAAGATAAAAAGGGGTTTTGTTTGCTTGCACAGGATTCAGGCAAATTCATAGTGAGTAGAGATGTAATATTTGATGAGTTTGGGACTATGAACACTGCAGAGATTGATTCTCAACTTGATAGATTAGAGAGGAAAAATGCAAAAAGAGATAAGGGTTTGAATAATGGGGATAACTCTTCGAAGTTATGGTATGAAACTCAAATTCCTTCACTTTCCTCTCCTTCATCTACAAGTTCACAGGTTGATGACTTAGAAATTGTTAAAAATTCTCTAAGTCCCCCATCGAATAATACACCTAATGAGAATTTTGGAGTCCTTGATTTGAATAATTTGTCTAAGTATCCAAAATGGGCTCAAAGTAATTTTTCTAACTTGACAGCAGATGAAGTTTGTTTAACAGGTCCCAGGAATTCTTGAAAATAGGTGAACTATGATATGGTTGTTACTACTTCTTCCACTAAGCCATCCACTTTTGAGGAGGCATCTACTAAACATGTTTGGCAATAGGGAATGAAATGTGAGTATGATTCCATACTTGAAAATAATACATGGGTTTTAGTTGATCCTCCTCCACATGTTAAACCCATCGGATGTAAATGGGTTTATAGGACTAAGTATAAATTAGATGGCTCCATTGATAAACATAAGGAACGACTTGTTGTCAAAGGATATGCGCAATAAGAAGGTATTGATTATGAGGAAACAGTTGCACCAACTGCCAAATGGCACACTATTCATATGGTACTTGCCTTAGCAGCACAAATGGGTTGGAAATTACATCAATTGGATGTTAAAAGTGCTTTTTTAAATGGTGATTTATAGGAAGAAGTCTATATGAAACAACCTCAGGGTTTTGAATAGGTGGGTACTGAGCACAAAGTGTGTAAATTGACAAAATCTTTGTATGGGCTCAAATAGGCACCCAGGGCTTGGTATGAGAAAATGGATTCATACTTGAAATCCATTGGTTTTCATCATAGTGAATCAGATGATACTCTCTATATTTGAGTGCAGGGTAAGAAAATGGTGATACTAGTTCTTTATGTTGATGACTTGTTTATTATAGGTAATGATGAAAACCATAACAAGTCTGTGAAGAAGGAATTAAAAGATGGGTTTGAGATGATAGATCTTGGACTTCTTCACTACTATCTAGGCATAGAGGTAACTCAGAAAGATCATAGTATTTTCATTTTTCAAAATAAGTATATTTATGAGTTATTAGAGAGGTTTGGCATGAGTGATTGCAAACCTGCCCTCACTCCCATGGAAAGTAACTTGAAATTTTCTAAGGATGATAGTAGTGCCTTTTTTGATGGAACTACATATAGACAATTGGTGGGAGGTTTGATATACTTGATGACTACCAGGCCTGATATTTCATTTTCAATTGGAATTCTATCTAGGTTTATGCATGAGCCTAGATAAATTCATTGGGATGCAGCAAAATGAGTACTTCGTTACCTTCAGGGAATGAAAACATATGGCCTTAAATACTGCCACAACAAGAAATTCAAACTTGTTGGATATTGTGATGCAGATTTTGGCAGATGTGTGGATGATAGAGTGTCAACCATAAGATACACTATGCATATGGGTTTAGCTGCCATTGCTTGGTGTTGTAAGAAGCAGGATATAGTGGCAAATTCATCATCAGAATCAGAGTATATTGCAACATGGGATGCTTCTAGAGAAATTGTTTACCTTCATCGTATTCTTGAAGATCTTTAGGTTTCTTAGTTTGCTCCTACACAGTTATATATTGATAATCAGAGTGCAATCAAGATGTCCAAGAATCCAGTGTTTCATGCCAAAACAAAACATATTGATGTCAAATACCATTATCTGGAAATGTTGGTGGCAAAGAAAACTCTTGATCCAATATATTGCCCAACTAATTAGACAACTGATATCTTCACAAAACCCCTTGAGAGAATCAAATTTGAAAAATTTAGAAAAATACTTGGTATGTGTCCAAAGACTTGACTTTGGATCATAGGGGGGTTTGTTAGGACTTGTTCCAAAGTCTTAACATTAGGTTAGATTTTTGGTAGGAAATAAATAATTATTGTAAATGGGGCAAGCATCTTTTATAAAGACACCCCCATAAAATAAACTTAGTTTAATTATTAGGTAGTTTTAATGTTTTATGTTTATTAATTAGAATTACTTTACGAGTTGTTTTCTCGTATTTAGTTGGTTATAGGATTAGTTGTTTTTACCGATCATTGGTAAAAACTATATAAATCCATGTTTGCATTGTAAAAGGGTTAACAGAGTAAAGTCACCCTTATGTACTTAATTTTTTGAATTATTAATAAAATACTTCTGCACTCGCACTAAGTGGGGACAAGGTTCAACCTATTTTTATTCTAGAGTTATCAGTAAAGATAAAAATGATTAGTGGAATAAAATAGTAAGGGCTCACAAAATAACGACACTATAGAATAATGGTTTCTCACAAAATGGTGAGAGTGTAAAATAGTGGTTAATAAAAAAATGGTGAAAGAATAAAATAAGGGATATTGGGGGAAAATTGAATGTGAATGAAAGTGGCTGGTCTGATCCAAATGCCCCATGCATTCAAGCATTGCCTATGTAGTCTTTGTGGACCTCAGGGTAATGTAGTTCTCCCAAAAATGAGAGTATAATGAAGGAATGGAAATTATTAGTGTAAATGGTTGGGCATGGATAAGATGTTAAAAAATATAATATTACCAAGATTCACCAATGAATAGGGTGATAAAAGGGTCAAATATTTTGTTTCTTGATGTCTCTTCTTCAGCTCTTAAACTACTTTTCTTGATTTTTTTATTTTTTGGATTTTTGTGTTTTATAGGTAGTTTTAATTATTTTGGTATTTTTATAAATATTAAATCAAGGGAATATTAAAAAATTTAAAATAAACTATATAGAGAAGGAAATACAACCTTAATTAAGGGCTCAAACAACAACTAAACCAACTGCAACAATATAGACCATGAACCAACAATAGAAGCTGAGGTAAAAAAAAATACCACACAACAAAATAAAAAATAGGTAGGGAACATAATGGAGAAAAAAACTATGTGGATAATCAATTATAATACATATTAAGTAACTCTCAAATAGGTAAAACATAAATTTATGTACCCTAATAAACATATCTCTAAAGAGGTTGTTGATGTTGATCAATATGGAGTGCCTTGGGAAATGCTCACTAAATATGTATGTAACACCTATTAATAATAATCAATATCATGATGGTAATGGTAAATAGGAGGAAGGATAAGAACATACTAGGGTAATGCAAAGATAAGGTAAATTGGTGAATGTGAAATGGATGCCCCAAATAAGGGCTCTCATGGATAATGGTTCAACCTAGTTAAACATATAAGCATTTGAGATGTAAAATATTCATAGGAAGTTTGAGATATTTTATACATAGTGTGTCCATCCTATATTTCATGGAACTATAATTTTTAATAACCATGTACTAACCCAACTAATTAGCCTTAAAATTGTCTTTCTTTTTACACTCAACATTGGTATTTTTATGATTTTCCTTTAGCTTTAAATCACCAACTTCAAACTCTCTAGAAGAATATGTTTTTTATAAATATGGCATAACTAATTTTTATAATATCTAAAATATTATTATGAAATCAATCATTTCTCATCTAAGATCTCTAACTCTTGTAATCTAGCTACTATAAAGTTTTCATCATCAATGATAATTTGCAAGGAGATTTGTAGAGAGGGAATTTTGATCTCTATAGGAATAATGGCTTCATAACCAAACATTTAAGATTATGATCTAGATCCTATATGCATATAGGTTTTCTTATGGTAATCCCAAAAGGCTTGGAATAATTGAAAGTGGCAATTTCAAATAATCTCATTGATAATATTTTTAAGAATCTTAATAATAATTTTATTCGATACCTCAGTTTGGTCCTTATCTTGAAGGAAATAGTGGTGTACCTTGTATGATGAATATTAAATTGGGAACTAAATTATTTTGTTTATTTATTTTTGAATGATCCACCATCATTATATATAATAATGGAGGAAATGCCATAGCACCAGATGAGGTGATAATAAATGAACTTATAAAATTGATTGTTGGTTATGTAAGTGATGGGAATGGATTCTATCAACTTAGTAAAATATTTCATAGCAATGAGAATATGTTTGTGGATATAATATGAGTTGGGGTTTATTTAACCTATAGAGTCTAGTCCCCATGTTGAAAATATCCATAAAGTTGTGATTTGTTGGAGTGGTCAAGAAGGAATTATGGATCAAATTACTATTCATTTGATAGGAAATGCACTTATTAACATATTGACAAGCATATGTATCCCTTTTTGGATAATGATAAACTCTTAAAATGATTTTTTGGTAAGGACCATGCCACTGGTGTGGGCCCATAAATGCTTTCATGTGTCCTTAAGTTATAATTTACATTATCCTAAAGTTAAACAACAAAACAACATTCCATCATAACCTCTACAATAGAGTGTGTTTCCAAGTAGGTTGTAATCTATAACATTATGAATTAAGGCCTTGTGTTGGTTTCATGATAAATTAATAGGAATAATTTGGTATTAGAGATAGGCATATAGGTCTTGGTACCATGTGGGATAGGGAGTAGGAATATCAAACATCATCTCATAATTTGGTTGTACATGAGTTAATTGAATAAGGTTCCCAATAAGAAATTTATACTCTTTGATATTGTTCAATACTGCTATCATGGACCCAATGGCTGCCATTGCATTTTTCAATCAATTATTAACCTTAGTTATTTGCTTAAACTAAATAGTCTCATTTTAAGGTTATCAACCATTCCTTTGTATGGTACAAGATTCTCATATATGGTTCAGTACTAATTTGTAGCTTAATTAATGATCAATTGGGAATCCCCATATACTATGAACTATTAGATGTTCCATTATATGACAAGGTGGACTCCTACAATGAGTGCCTCATACTCAGTCAAATTGTTGGTGAAATGAAAAAAAATGTGAAACATCTTGGGAATGAGATCCCATTGAGGTGGGATGAATAAAATGCCAACCCCAGATCTAAGGGATGTGATTGAGCCATCAAAGTATAATTTACATTATTTTTATTTAATATTAGCTTCTTTCAGGTCCAATATTGACTCATCTAGGAAATCAAATATTAGGAGATTAGTGTCTAATGGAATATCTTAAGTAGTTTTATCTGCAAGAATATACCCCTTAATGGATTTCTAATTATGATACTCAACCTCAAATTCTCTTAGTAACATTACCCACTTGGCTATGTGATCTATTAATGTTTTATTGGATAATAAATACTTGAGATGATCAATTTTGGATATAACAATGGTCTTATTATTTAACATGTACTATTGTAGAGTTTGAGAAGAAAACACCATTGTTGAATAATATTTTTCAATTGGTGAATAATTGTGTTGATAAGCTACAAGTATCCAACTCAAATAGTAAACTATATGCTCCTTGCCCTACTTATCATGATGATCCAAAAGTGTCCCAAAAGTATGTTGTATTACTAAGATGTAAAGGAGTAATGGCTTCCCTAGTGTATGTGGGGTCAATATGTTTTTTGGATAAATGGGTCTTCAATTCATTAAAAGATTATTGATAACTCATATCCCACTAGAATGTGACACCTTTCTTCAATAGGTGAGTAAAAGTATGACATATATCTGCTAACTATGAAATGAACTAGAAAATGGATTAAATCTTTCCTTATAGGTTGTAGAGTTGATTTACACAAGAAGGAGGAGGCATTTCCAAGTGGGATCAACTTCAATGACTGTTCATGATACAATCAATCCTATAAAGTTTTTAGAAATGACACCAAAGATACACTTATTAGGATTGAGGTGTACCTTATATTCATGAAGTCTTTCAAATATTATTCATGTTGAGTATTGTGATTGATGTCAAAGGTTAATCTTGCGTGAGGTTGATATCAAAGGTGACTAAGCCTATTTGGTAGTGTGATTGATGCGACAAGGGGAATTAATATATTATTGTCAGTAAAGTATGTTGTCATGAAAGAGAGAATTTTAAGATAACTAATGCCTTATGGTTACATCAAGGTATAGGTCATTGATGTCAAAGTTTCATAGGAAGTGTACTCATGAGCCTAGTAATGACATGAGCAAGTATGTGCATAAACTAAATGAAAATAGGCATATGAAGTATGTATGGTACTATTTGATCATGTATGTGAGGCATTGGAACACTCATGAGAGTTTCAAGGTGAACTTATAGGGTTAGGACCTTTAGACTACGCCTATACCTAGACCTCTCTTAGAAATTACCCAAAATAATGAGGTTTGATGATCATATTTTAAGGAAATATTTCTTATATGAGCATGGATAAAGGTAAGATAAGTTGTTTCAGGCATGTTCACAAAGTTTGAGGTCATGGTTTGAAGGAAATTGCATGAAACACTATTTTAGTCCTTTTCGAGTTCACAAAATGAGGTCTCAAGACCTGAAAAGTACTTTCAAATGTTAATTGGCATATGTAACCTTTGAATGGGAACCTAAAATATTAAGGATATATGGTTAAGTGTCATATATAATATATCTAGGCATTGGTTTTGGATTTAAGGGGTAGTCCTTTATGAACAATCATTAACACTAAAACCTATGTTAAACCTTCCTAAAACCCTAATAAGGACCCAATGTGAAATTTATTATTAAAATTATCTTAAAATGGATTAAATATCATATAAAATCTATTGGATCATGTATTTAACTCTCTAATTACCTCCAAGTGGTGGTGGTTAGTCAGATGAGAGAGAAAATGTATAATTATAGGATTATATATCAATAAGTTATTGTATCTCTCAAAAGATATATTGATAAAGAATAATAAATGGATCTAAAAAGAATATATACTTATAAAAAATTCCTATAATTGTTTATATATAGGTTCCACCCTTGCAAGTGTGTTGGATTAGTCATCCAGTTTAGCCAGTCGTAGACAAATCTAATGGTGTGAATAGTGATAAACCCAGACAAAGATGAGAAGATGGATTTGAGGGTTTAAGCATGACATATTGATGTAAAATTGTGCATGAAGATTTTTTTATGAATTTTAAGTCATGGTAATGATTTTAATATGTTTTGAAAGTCAGTGAATATGGTAAAATTTTGCTCACAAGTTGGCCTATCTGGTTCAAATAAGACTATCTAATATAGGGTCAAGAAATTGGTCTTCAAGACCAATATTTTTCATTATACCATATGATATTTATATTTTATAATGTTTTTTATATCTCATAAGACCATTTAATTACATCATTATTCATTTAAAGTGTTTACACAGGTGTTAGAGGTCTAAATCACCATGACTAGTCCTTGAGGTAAATTAGTAGTTTTGAGTGAGTGAGTTACAAAGTTGTTATTGAGCCTTTATCTCCTAATTGAAAGGGTTAAAAATATTTTTTTATGACCCTTAGGTCATGGATAACATTTATACATATTTCATTTGTCATATTTCATTAACTTAAGGGTATTTGAGCTTCATTTTTTCAAGATAGACTTTTGAGGTATACAAGCTTAATAGGGCAATAAGTTATTTAATGGTTTTTAGTTGTTGGATAAGTCCATATGGTCAAAAGAGAATAAATATTTGATGCTAAGAAGATATAACTAATGCAATTATGTCTCTATGAGGCCTAAATGAGAAATAAGGTCTAATTGAGTTGTTACATACCAAAAGGGGTCCAAATTTCATTTAAACCATGTTCATAAAGTGTTCTAACATTGATTATATGTTAGACCTAATTTATTTAGGGTTTATGGATAAGTGATGTGTAACCATGAGTATATTAAATATACAAGGTAATTTAGGCCTATTTTTAAGTTAGCAACATAAGTGAATAGAATATTACTTGATAGAGTAGGAAGTATTGAAAGGAGACCATAGAAGCAAAGTAGAGGTGTGATGCTCAAATTGTTGAGGTGGATGAGTTAGTGATAAGTCACTTAGGAATTTGGTGCTTCATTACAATTAGGTACTTACTAAAGCCTAGTCAACTAGGTACTTGACTTCATTGGGGTTGGTGCTCCAAGTTGAGTCAGTGCTCAATAGAATTTGATATTTTATGTTATATGACTATATTTAATTTATAGAGATCATTATGGGTTTTATTCCCCTTGATGGTTTCCTAATCAAATGTGTGTTTTCTTATGTTATACTCATGTTAATTACTCTTAATACCTTCTTATATCATTGTATTACTTTTATGTTTCCACGAACATTAAATAACATGTGAAGCAAAGTTTTAAACACTAATTCACCCTCCTCTCTTAGTGATTATGCTTCAAATAATTGGTATCAGATCTTGGTCATTTGAAGTAGGCCTAACAACTTAAAGGAGATCCTAAAAGCATAATCATTTCTTGTCATTAGGTACAAGGAGGTTTTTCAACTAATAAGGTTCCTCTATTTAGTGGGACTAACTATGCATTTTGGATCATCAAGAATGAAGAATTATCTAATGTCCTTAGAATATGACATATGGCAATATATTGTTGATGGATTCACTCCACCTTATACACCACTAATTGATTCAATAATAAATAAGGAAAGAAAGAAAAAATTTAAGACAATTAATTACATCCTATGTGGTCTTTCATAGGTAGAATTTATAAAGGTCATGCATTATGATATAACCAAAAGGATTTGGGAAAAGTTTTAGACTATCTATAAAGGAGACACCAAAGTAAATTTGGCATAGTTACAGACCCACCGAAGGTAATTTTGAAGCTTGATAATGAAGGAGGATTAAAACATTGCATCTTATATGTTAAGAGTAGATTAAGTGGTAGATGCCATCATAGGCCTAATAGAGAAGTTGGAAGAATCAATAATAATACAAAAGGTATTGAGATCTCTAGCATATGAGTTTGATTCAAAGGTGTCTATTGTGGAGGAAATAAAAGATATTAAATACTAAATATGGATGGGTTTCATGTAATTTTGACTACCTATGAAATCATAATTAGTGATGGAAGACCTTCCAAGAAGAAATTTCATTCAAAGTTGAGAAAAAGTCACAAGGTAAGAAGGCGAAGGATGATGTTGACACATACATCAATGATGACAAGATAGAAGCCATGTTTATCATAAAACTAAGAAAAGGGTAAGGTAAGTGCAAGGGCAAGTCACCATTAAAATCCTTTAACTATGGTAAGTTTGGTCACTTTGCCTCTAAATGTCCTAACAAGGATAAGACTTAGCATGGTGGAGAACATGATGAACACCATGGTGATGATAATAATGTCTTTAAGCATGAAATGTGCAAAAACTATTTTAGGAAGTATGAAGGAAAGAAAGGGTCATTAAAAAACAAGATAAATTTATATACCAAAGAAGACAATAGCTCTTCTAATGTAAGTGACACTAGTACATCTGATAGTGATGATGATAGTAATGAAATTGATAGCAATGAAACCTTATTCATAGATATAGGAATAGATAATGAGATTTTCTCAAAAGGGAAAATCCTTATGGATGATGAATAATTAGAGGAAGAAGATGATAAATCGAACCTAATATATAATTGGTGAGTGTTCTAGAGGAGTTGAAGTTCCAAAGAAGGAAAAATTATAAACTAAGATCATTAGTTAAGAGTTATGAGGATCAAATCAATTTCTTTAAAGAGAGACTAAGAAAAAACACCAATGGACATGAGGAGATCATAAAATAGTTGGGAACTTAGATTGATATTATCACTACAAGTCTTAATACCAAGGAAGAAGTATGCATCAAGTTTAGAATATAAATAGAGTCCCTAAAGGTAAAATTAGATCATGCAACAGTCAAGTTGAAGACACATCAAAAATTTGAGAGGACTACAAAAGTCTTTAGTGATATTTTGAATATTAAAAGTTATCCACATGTCAAAATAGGTCTTGGATTCAAAGAATACCAAAATAAAAATAAGGAGATTCAGACCTCAAAGAACAATACTAAACAAATAAAGACCTATGTAGAATCTCTCAAATCTAAGACTCAATTTAATCATCAACAGGTCAAGAAGAACTTGGACTGCTTCAAAAGACAAAAAAGGTAGATGTGTATCATTCAAACTCAAATAGACAAGGTATGTAAATTAATTTATTCAATGGTTATTATTTCTCATGTAATCAACCTAGATATAGAGCTATAGATTGTAAACATTATGAAATAATCAATTCCTCATGGAAGAATAAGGTGAATGTCCATTACAATATTAGAAGTAGAATACTATGCTATAAATTTTATCAAAGAGGACATATTGTAAGGGAATATAAATGAGGCATATGAGGAGGGTTAGTCAAGACAAAAGGGTATACATTCATACCATTGAGAAGTAGATCAAGAAGTTAGACTCTATGGACAAGGTAAAGGAGGAAAAGAATAATAAAAATGAAGAATCTATGCTAGCTCAGACTAAGTTTCAAATTTAAGATGAATGCATGAAATGGTATATATATAGTGGTTTCTCAAGAAACATGATATGAGACAAAAGTTAGTTCAACTCATTGAATAATAATTCTACATGAATAGTGAGATTTGGAGATAACATAACTACCAATATAGTTGGCAAGCGTATCTTGAGTTTGGACAATGGTAAAACCAAGATAGAGAATGTGTTGTATGTGTAAGTTTTGAAACATAACTTGCTTAGTGTAATTCAAATGAAAAATCAATGAAACACACTAACCTTTCATGATAGAGGGTGTGAATAAGGAGAGACAAATTAAGAAGGCTAATTGCCAACACTAATAAACGTCATAACAATCTTTGTTTTAAATGAGATCAAGAAGGAGAGATGCTTTATGATCAATATGGATTAATTATGACTATAGAATATAATATTGGGTCACCTAAACTTTGACAATATGATCAAGATAAGCACTAATAAGTTTATGAAGAACATGTCTAAGATCACCAAACCAACAAACACACTTTGCAAGGCACATCAATATGGTAAGAATAATAGAAGGTTCAAGTCCAAGGATTACTCTATTATAAGACCTTTGTATTTAATACACATTGATATTTGTGGAGCTAAAAAAATCCAAAGCATTCAAGGAGATAACTAATTCATGTTACTTATAGATGACTACACAAGAATTACTTGGGTATCATTCTTGAAAGGAAAATCAAAAACTCTTGATAAGTTCAAAGAATTCAAGGATCTTATTTAGAATGATAAGAATGGGAAGACCAATTTCCTAAGATCTGATAGAGGAGGAGATTTTTTTTTTAAATGAGTTTGATGATTTATTTGAGGTTCATGGAATAAGGAGATAGTTCTCAATAGCTAGGATACCTCAACAGAATGGGGTAGTGGAAAGAAAGAATAGGATAGTTATATAAATGGCAATAACTATGCTAAATGAGTTAAATTTAGCTAATAGATACTATATAGAGGTAGTGAACACTATAGTATATTTATTTAATAGAGGATAGATAAGTACAAATGGCAACACGACCCCTTATGAACTATGGAAAGGTAGACTTGCTAATGTGGAATACTTTAGAGTGTTTGGGAGCAAATATTTCATCAAAAGAGATGAAGAAGACTTAGGTAAGTTTGATTCCAAGTCTGATGAAGGTATATTCTTAGGATACTCATTAGTGATCTTATCTTATAGATTTTATAACAAGAGGTTGAAAAAGATAATGGAAAGCACCAATGTGAATATTTATGAAACAAAGAAATCACACTCATAGTCAAAGGATACACTAAAGATTCTAGACTTTAAGAAATAAGAGGAAACAATAGAGATTGATGAGGAAGAAGGATAAGTTGAGGAAAGATAAGACTCAAAAGTCCCATCAAGATATATTCAAAGAGATCATCTTGAATCACATATCATTTACAATAATAATGTAGGTATGCAAACAAGAATAAGGGTGGTAAGTAACCTAAATCAAGAGAATGCTACTATATTCTCTAATATTAAACCTAATAACTTTATATAATAAAGAAAATAAATTTTTTTGATAGGTTTTATAAATGAGGAGTTAGACCAAATAGAAAATAATGAAACTTGGTAACTAGTTCCTAGGCCTAAAGATAAGAATGTCATTGGCACTAAATGGGTGTTTAGGAAAAAGTTGAATGAAGATGAAGAAGTCACTAGGAACAAGGCCAGATTGTTATGCAAGGGGTATGCCCAAGTAGAATGAGTATATTTTGAGGATGCCTTTGCTCCAATAGCAAGATTGGAAGCCATCATATTGTTTCTATCATATGCAATATTCAAAGGGTTTAAGGTGTACCAAATAGATGCCAAATCTACATTTTTGAATAAGAACTTAAAAGAGGAGGTGTACATAGAGCAATGTGAGGGTATCTCACTATCAGATAACAAGGACTATGTTTTTAGATTGAAAAAGGCTCTTTATGATCTAAATCAAGGTCGTAGAGCTTGGTATACCAGATTGGATAGGTATCTATTAGACCAAGGATTCAAAAGAGGAGATGTAGATAACAATTTATAAATAAAGATATAATATGATCATCAGTTGATAGTATTTGTTTATATGGATGACATCATCTTTGGTGGAAATAGTGAGAATATGACAAATACCTTTGTAGATGTGATGAAGAAGGATTTTGAGATGCCCATGTTGGGAGAGCTATCATTATTTCTTGGATTACAATTCTTTTAAATTAAAAAAGGTATATTCATTTCACAAGCTAAGTACATAAGAGATATGTTGAAGAAGTTTGAGATGGAATATTTCAAGGTAGTTAGTACACCTATGATCACATGGTGTAAGTTAAGTAAGGACGATTAATCTCTAAAGGTCAATTATACATCATATAGGTTAATGATTGTAAATTTTCTATACACCACTACCTCTAGAGTTGACATCATACAAGTAGTAGGCCTTGTGGGAATATTTTAATGAGATCCAAAGGAAAACCATTTGAAATCAGTCAAAAGGATACTTAGGTATCTCAAAGGAACCATTGATTTTGGGTTGTGGTATACATGGATCAAGGAGTTTGACTTAATAATCTATACAGATGTAGACTAGGCATGGAGTCTAGATGATATGATGAGTACTAATGGAGGGGCTTTCTTCTTAGGTGAGTGTATATTTTTATGAATAAGAATAAAGCAACCATCAGTGGCATTATCCACTTGTGAGCATAAATACATTACAACAACTTCATGTTGTACTCAAGTCCTATAGATAAGACATACCTTAAAAGACTACAAGGTGGAGTATGATAGTCTTAGCCTTATCTATTATGATAATACAAGTGCTATAAGCATCTCAAATAACCCTATCGTACAATCAAATACTAATAACATTCATATCAAGTATCATTTCCTAAGAGAGAAGGTAAGTGAATAATGTTTTAAACATGAATATATTTCTACACAAGATCAGATTTTAGACATTTTAACCAAGTCATTTCCAAAGGTAATATTTAAACACCTAAGATAGGAATTGGGTGTAGTTCCTACCCCTAGAAGTCCCTAGGTCAAGTGCTTAGGGGTAGCTAATTAGGTGGTTCATTATTTCTAAGAGCAGGTGAGTAGTGATAAAAAAGTATACATTGAGACATGGGAGCATGTTTGTATAGTGCCTCATAAACTCATAATATTATATGTTGAGTGTTTTGGTTGTAATAGGTGTGATCCAAGAAGTTTCAGACACCACTTTATCATTTATGTAAAGGGGGGATAAATTTAAAAATTAGGGATAAGTATCTTGTTGAGATAAAGTTTATAAAAGTGGTTTCCATCAATGATAAAGGTGGAGATTGTTGATTATTGTCATTGATGTCTAACGTGCATCTTGCATGAGGTTGATATCAAAAGTGACTAAGCTTAGTTGGCAATGTGATTAAGTAATAATGTTTATTGAGAGAGTGTTATCATTGACTGATGTTGTCATGAAATAGATAATTTGAAGGTAAATAATGACTTACGGTTACATGAAGGTACAAGTCATTGATGTTAAAGTTGCATAGGAAGCCTAGTCATGAACCTAGTCATGACATGAAGAGGTATGTGCATAAAAATAAATGAACACATGCATGTGAAGGATTTTTGGAATTTTTTTAGCATTTATGTGATGTATTATATCACTCATGAGAGTTATAGGGTGAACCTATAGGTTTTGGACTTTCAAACTAATCCTACACCTAGTCCTCTCTTAAAACTTGCCTGGCCTAATGAGGTATGAAGATCATATTTCATGGAAATTTTATATATGTGAGGATGGAGAGAGGTAAGATAATTTATTTAGGCATGCCCATAAAGTTTTATGTCATGGTTTGAAGTAAATTACATGAAACACCATTTTAGGCCTTCTTAAGTTCATAGAATGAGGTCTCAAGACATGAGAACCACTTTCAGACATTCATTGGCATGTGTAACATCTACATGGGAACTTTATCTATTAATAAGATATGGGTAAGGATCCTATATAACATATCTAGGAATTTATTTTGGATTTAAGGGGTGGTCCTTTATGAAAAATTGTTAACACCAAACCCTATGCTAAACCTCCCTAAACACCTAATAAAGGCCCAATGTGAAGGATATTGTTCAAATTTGATCATAATGGACTCAAATGCCTATAAAATATATTGAAACATGTATTCAACTCTTTTATGTACCTTTAAGTGGTGTTTTTTAGTTAGATGATAGAGAAACTACATAGTTACAAGCTTATTTGTAAAGAAATTATTCTAGCTCTCAAAAATTGTAATGGTTAAGAAGGTAAAATGGATGTAAAAGGAAGATAGAGACACATAATACATGTGTATGATGGTTTATGGATAGGTTTCACACTTAAATTTTGATAAATTAGTCACCCAAGTTAGCTAGTCGTAGATAGATCTAATGGTGTGAACAATGATAAACCCAGACAAAGAGAAGAAGATGGATTTGAGGGTCTGAGCATGATAGATTGAAGCAAAAAAGTGTATTAAGAGTTTAAATATGAATTTTAAGTCATTTTCATGATTTTAATCAGTTTTTTATGTTAGTGAATCTAATAAAATATGTCTCACAAGTTGATCTATTTGGTTCTAATAAGACTCTAATATATAGGGTCAAGAAATTGGTTTGCAATACTAATATTTGTCATTAGAACATTTGATATTTATATTTTATAAGGGTATGTATATATATATATATATATATATATATATGAAAATTTACATAGATTAATATAAATTTAAATTTTCTACATGTGTTGAAGGTCTAAGTCACCATGGCTAGTCCATGAGGTAAATTGGTAGTTATGAGTGAGTGAGTTACAAAGATGTTATTGAGCCTTTATCTCTTGAGTGAAAGTGTTCCAAATATTTGGTGATGACACCGAGGCCATGGAAAACCTGTATACATGTTTCATTTATCATATTTTACTATCCTAAGGGTATTTGAGCTTCATTTTTTAAAGACAGACTTTTGAGGTACACAGGGGTAATAGGGCAGTTGGTCCTAAAAGAGATTTCATGGTATGAAAAAAAGACACAGGTCTAATAAATCATGGAGGAGGTTAGTATATGTCTTTTTATAAGTTATTTATTTATTTTAGTTGTTGTATAGGGCCATATATTCCCAATATAATCAATATTTGATGCTAAGAAGATAAACCTAATGTAATTAGGTCTCTTTGAGATCTAAAAGAGAAAGGATGCCTAATTGAGTTATTACAGACCAAAATGGGTCCAAATTTCATTTTAATCATGTTCATAAAGTGTTAAAATACCTATTATATGGATTACCTAAGAGGTTGAAGGTGTACAAATGACTAAGTGGTGTATAACCATGAGTATAGTATATATAATGCAATTTAGGCCTATTTATAAGTAAGCAACATAAGCAAATAAAATCTTACTTGGTAGAGTAGAATTAGGTCTTAAAATTAAACCATATAAGCATAGTAGAGGTGTGGTGATCAAATTTATTAGCTATATGATTTGGTGCTAAGTCACTTAAGGATTTGGTGCTTCCTTGCAAGAAGGTGCTTGTTAAAGCCTAGTCAAGTGGGTGCTTGACTTCATTGGGGTTGGTGCTCGAAGTTGAATTAGTGATCAATATAATTTGATCTTTTGTTTTATAGGAATGTATTCCATTTGAATATATCATAGTTTTTTCTTCCCCTTGGGGGTTTCCCACTCATATGTGTGTTTTCTTGTGTTATGCTCATGTGAATGAATCTTTATGCATTGTTATATCTTTATATTTCTTTGATGGTTCAAGGAATGTTAAATAACATGTTAAATAAAGTTTTAAACATTGATTCACCCTCCCTCTTAGTGATTTTTATTAAAACCATTCATGTAACTTTAAGGTGTCCTACATGTGTCTTTTATTTGGATAGGATGTCATCCATGTAGTCATCAATAATATTGTACATCATGTCATGAAAGATGATAGTCATGGCACATTGGTAAGTTACACTAGCATTCTTTAAGCTAAATGGAATGACTTGATAATAAAATGCCCCCCCATGGACTGGTGAATGATGTTTTGTGTCGGTCTTTATTTTCAATCCTTATGTGATTATATCCCTAGAATCCATCTATGAGGGAAAAAAATCTCATCTTTCTATTGATTTACCTATCATGTCTATGTTCAATAAGTGGAAATCATCCTTAGGGCTTGCTTTGTTGATATCTCTAAAATCAATATATAAGTTAATTATCTATGTTTTATGGATTATTGGAAAAATGTTTGAGATTAATTTAGAGTAATCATGTGGTCTAGTGAAACCCAATCCTAATAGTTTTTCTAATTCTTTTTAAACCTGAATAGCAAAGTGCAAATCCATTTTTCATAGGTTTTGTTTAATAGGTTTAACATCTATATGTAAAAAAAGATGCCATACCATAAAATATGGGTCTAAACCTAACATGTCCACATAGGACCATGTGATGATGTCAATGAAGTCCTTAAAGATAATAATAATTAATTTATGTTCCTCAATAGTGAGGGATGCATCTAAATGAATCATTTTTGGATCATTACAAGTGTCAATGTTTACTTCTACAATATCTTCCACAAAGAGTGTATAAACATCTTCAACAAAAGTTGGTAATGAAATAAATTAATACTCTTTAGCTACTTTCGAGACACAAGACTCACCCATATGACAAGAGTCAAAATTTCCCATGTCTAGGAGTGGCCAATGACAAATGTTATTGGAAAATCTTGAACTAGTTTTTCAAAGACTCTTTATTCCTTTGGACTGATATTAAAACCAACATTAAAAATTGTAAAAAGAGGACACTGAGCTTCCTAAGTAGGTAACCAAACTTCCTCGTATAAGGGTGCATGAAACATGTTTTCACCCATGAACTTGTCCTTTTATTTACTTTTTCCCTGATCCAAAGGTGCTTCAAAGGGGGTATCACTAGAGGATCTTGATGTTTTACATTTTTCATGACCAAGGAAATTCATTTAATCTCCAAGGTAGGTATCATGGTCTAATTTGAGGTTAAATCCCTATTTATTATATCTAAATACTAACCCATATCATATACCTATGAAGTCGATGATTTACTCTTTGTTCTAAAATTCATCTAATGGTATCATAAATTCTTTTTTATCCCAATAAATTAGGTTGGGATAATAGAGGGAAAGAGGATTATGGGTTGTGATGGTAAGAATGACATTGTTATTAAATAAATTGGTATTAAAAATTTATTTGTCACCTCTAAATTCAAGAATACCAAACTCTTGATTTGGTCTTTAATATTTTGATTGATACTTAATAGTTGTAATCAAGTTCATAATCTCTAATTAGGTACTTGGAAGGTTGTTTAGATAAACTAAAGCTAATTTTATTTTTAAGTGGAAACTAAGTATTTTTTAACTTATGCACTAATATTGGTAATCAACCCTCTATATACTAAACAAGTCTTAAAGAATGGTTTTTATCTTCATAAATTATAATCAGGTATTGAAACCCTAATTTGGTCTATAGAAAACTTTGTTGAAGTTTATTTGCTAATCAAAATTCAATTTTTTAATTAAATATTGGTAGGTTTCTTTCTTCTTAGAGGAAAAAATGGTACTTTATATTTTTTATATTTCATTGATGTGGATGAGGCATTATGCTATTAGATTAAAGGAAGAATTTTATAGATAATTAGATATGGTAGAGTGTGTATTTCATCCATCTATTTGAATTTATAATCTCAATAGTGGTATGGATGTGTGTGTATATTATGTTTAAATAAACATGCTATTGAATCAAATACTATGTTTCATATTTTGAGTCAAGTCTAAAATTATGTGAATGTGTGTTGATGAAATGGTAAACCCTTAAAATAAAGTAATTATTGGTTATTGTTAATTAGATACCTTGCATCATGCTTGTACCAAAGTTTGGTGTATTGGATATGTATATATAATAATCATATCCCTATCCTAAATGATATAATAAAGTCATATTATTTTATTTCACTCACATTTATGCTCTTAAGTAGTATTTTGAGGAGTTAGATGTCAAATTATTATCCTAGAGGTCTAGTATTGATTATGTTATTTGAATCTCAATAGGAATAGTC
>JARHVA010005622.1:192500-267500 GCA_037957365.1 Torreya grandis | reverse complement strand
CATTAAAACCCCCCAACTTGTCCCTCCAAATTGGCCCCTATAAAGAAGACTCCCCTATAGGTCCAAGGGCAAAAGAGGTCACATATGATTCTTCCAAAAAAAGTAGCAGAAGGACCTAGTAACCACACATGGGCTAAGATCTCAAAGGTTAAGCAAGATGTCCCTATGAAGAATCCTGAGGAGGAAGAAGACCCACTTGAGGGACCTCCCTCCTAATCTTTGATGTTTCTATTTTCTCTACTTTCGGTTTAGTATAGTTTTTTTTTATGTTTTACTAAGAGGCCTTATTTTGCCTTATTGATACTTTTGTGGTTCTAGGATCCCTATAAAACCTACTTATTTACCCTATCAAATAAAAAATAATACAATATATTATTACAAGTGATTTGATATGCAAATCATGTATATATTGTATTATAGTTAAATAGTGAAATAATATTGGTGGTTAGAACAACCAATCCTAAATTAGTGTTAGGGGAGTTAGTTATTGTTAGCTATTATAACAATGAGGGATCACTATTAAAATACTTTATATATATATATATATATATATATATATATATATATATATATTGTAATACATTTGATTAATAAATTATGTTAAGTTGATGGATAATTGTATTTGAGCCTTTGACTCTTGCCTGTAATGGGCTATTTTCAATATCTGATATCATAGAAGGTTTTTATGGACCTATTTGTACCCTCCATCCATGGTTTATGCATCAAAATGGTCTAATGGATATGTAGTGTAACCCATGTGCAAATGTCAATTTTTCCCATTTACCCTTGCTTGTATATTGACAAAAATTTATAGTGTAGACCACATGCACAATTACTATCATTCGCCACCCATCTATATTTTTCCTATCTCCTTTCAACTTGTCCATTCCTTCTCACTATTTTTCATCCATTTTTTCCATCATCTCATCCTAGAAAATTAGAAAAGAATATATACATACATACATACATATATATATATATATATATATATATATATATAATTTCAGAATTGTAGGTTTAGTAAAATTAGGATATGTTATTCATCTCTCAATGGAAACAATAATTTTAAAGTGTTGTGAAAATATGTTAAGAAGGAAAAAAGAACCGAAAAAAGGTTTGAAGAGATTTTGGAAATTATGAGAGAAGATTTACATAAGAAATGAGGGACATAATGGTAATTTAAAAAATTTGGAAAAAAAAATTATAGATATACTTTTGAGTATATTGCAATTTTTTTATTTGGACACAAATTAGTTGTTCAATTTTTTTATATTTTCTCATAGCCTAGTGTGGGCTCTTTGCTACAAGATTTGAGTTTGAAGGTTGTGCTCTACACTCAATTTTTTATTGAATTAATATGGTTGATCACCAGGATCTCCTAATTTGTTGACAAACTATAGATCCACATTTTTCCCACACCTCCATGAAAACTCTTAGATCTCCAACATTTACTACATTCACTAATCCATAGATCTATCCAATCTCAAATGACAGATCTGTAAAATCAAATGGCATCCACTTCTCCAATCTCTATGGTGGAAGATAGTGATAGAGTTACAAAATTTGATTTTTTAGGTTTGGTTTTATTATGAGTTTTATTTTTTTATTTTTTATTTTTGGTTTTAAGTCTCATGGTATTTTATTTTAATGTTTTAATGGTATTGACTTTTGAATTGTGGTTTTGAATTTCATAAATGAGATTAGATTTATGTTAATGTTTTTCTCATTTTAGAGTTTATTTAATTTTATTAAGTGTTTCGTTTTAAGTTTTATTTCTTTATGCATTTAGAATTTACAAAATTTAACACATTAAGATTTGTTTAATAAGTTTCTTTATTTGTTTTTAAGTATTAAAGTTATAAGTTTTAGTTATATGTGTCTAGTTTTTAGATTATTAATATATATATATATATATATATATATATATATATATATATATATATATATATATATATATATATATATAATTTATAGTTTTATGTTTTTAAATTTTATACTTGTTTTATGATATATTTTTAATAGTTTTATTTATGTATATTTTTAAAACTTGAATTTATCATCAACAATCTAATATTTAATTAGTTGTGTTTTATATTATTTTACATCTTTGGTCATATTTTTTAATCTTTATCAAAAGTCATATGTGTCATTATACTTGAGTCATGAATCATCAAATAAGTCTTAAAAGTATATTCAATAAAATAAATTTCTCTTTTAT
Organism: Torreya grandis; assembly: GCA_037957365.1. Taxonomy (NCBI): domain Eukaryota; kingdom Viridiplantae; phylum Streptophyta; class Pinopsida; order Cupressales; family Taxaceae; genus Torreya; species Torreya grandis. Next base: position 265,282 of record JARHVA010005622.1, on the reverse strand, counting down.
GTAATTGAATGCAATATTGTTGAAACTCACATTTGATTTTCTCGTCTCTAAGTTCACACTAAGGGAGGGAATGTTGAGAAAATCTAGTATGAACATAGTTTTATTATGAACATTTATATGTGTATAATAATACAATATATTATTATAAGTGATTTGATATGAAAATCATGTATATATTGTATTAGAGTTAAATAATGGAGGAATATTGGTTGTTAGAATAACTAATTTAACCTATTTAGGAATATTGGTGTATTATTCCTAGTTTAGTTAAAGGGTCTGAGTAGTAAAACTAGTAAATAAATATGTAATAATTAAGCTACTAATTTATGTAAATTAAATTACAATTTTATCCTTTCTAAAAATAGTAATAAGAGGGAGAAAATAAGACTTAGCTAAAAACTAACTGATATGATTAAGATAGGGTCTGAGATTAACTGTGTTGGACTAGGACACTATCTCAAACTAGGATCTAGCCTTTTTATGATTAGATAGGAGAGTAAAAATTGGACAAGAGTGGTACCAACATTGTAGTCCAAATCTGTTGCTATTGTCTTGGAGATCTAAGCTTTTTTGGTTTTGTTGACTATGCCTATGTGATCTTATCTATGAAGTTTCAGTAGTTGTAAGTTTGAAAAGCTCTTTGTAGAGTATATTTTCTCTTCAAACCCTATACTCCATTGTGCTTTGACCAATTTCAAGAAAGGGAGTGGGGGTTAGTATGTGTAAGATTTACTGAACGTGTATCCACACCCCTTATGTGGGCACACTGCCTACATACACATGACCTATATACCAATACTCTGAAGAGGGATCAAGCCATATGTAGTTCTCCCACTTGATGTGCTTTGTGCAATAGTGTGTATGCAGATGCAAAATGCTAAATTGAATGTGCTTAAGGTGGCTAGGGACTGGTGTAAGGATTTGGATTAGTTTGTAAGTGCATTGGCTAGTAGTATGTAGATAATAGGGAAGATTTATTAAGTAATCTTGCTTATATTCTTGCTTTATTAGTGATATTTTGTCAACCCTCTTCAAAAGATCTTTGAATGGGATTTTATAAGGATTTATTGGTCATGGGTTGAATGTGCTTAGATTAGGATAAAAAAGAGAACGATGGCAAATAAAAATAAACTAATTATTGGGGAAAAATATTCACTTGGATAGGATCACTAAAAATGAATAAGAGTGGCATCAACGCTATAGTCTAAGTGTGTCACTATTATCCTATGTTAACAAGGCTAAAGGGGATGGATTAGTCATTGAAAGAGTAGTTTGGCTGAGCTAAAATTAAGTCTAGAATGCTAAGGATGACTAGGAATAAATGAAAATATACCTATTAGGGTCATGAGAGAAAGCAAGAGAGACTTATGGGTTGGGTGTCACAAACCACACTCAAGTTGCCAATTATTACATTTTTATATGACTACATTTGCCCCCCCCCCCTTTATTCTAGTGATGAAACAAAGTGAAATACTATGATAAATGAAAAATAGAAAGCATACCTAAACTTACCTATAACGTTGAATCTCATAAAGCTATGTGATATTAGGTATGCATAAAGAGAGCACACTATGAAGTGAAAATCTATAAGAGAAAATAAAGAGTACATCAATTCTTACTAGATACATTATATCTAAAATAAGAATGTATAAAATTTGGGTAAGAGAGAGAGAGAGAGGAAGAGTAAGGAATGAATACACCTCACTTGGTATGTAGACCAATATAAAACCTATTGTGATGTTGGCTAATGCTAAGTAATGTTGGATGATGTTGTATCGAGAGTAATATCATGAATAGAGCTTAGTTCTCAATTCCCCAGAACTGGCTCAAGAATTCAAAGGTTGGCCCTTTGGCTCCATCCTCACCCACTAAGTGAAGCTAAGTAGTCATGAATAAGTTAATCGATGTTTGGATTGTGTGTCTAATCTCTCTGAATAGGTGGCTCAAGAATATAAAGGCTAGCTAGTCCTTTGTCTCCATCGTTACCTCATGAAATGAAGCTATAAATTGATATCAGTATAAAATGTGTTTCAAATGAGATGTCTCTTAAAGCCCCTAAATGCTCTATAATCTAATAATTTTGGGATGGATAGTTGAATGTATGCTAGAAACTAGGCCACTCTTGACCACTCCAAAAGATGGAGATTAGGCTTTATGAAAGCACTCCAAAACTAGTGCACTAGTCTTATATGAAATCCACTTTAAAATGTGGAAGTTAGGCTTGTATGAAAGGTCTCTAAAATGATGACAACCACCTATATATGGAATAAAGCATGAAACTAATAAGAATTCTTAGGTAATGTTAAACTTAGAAAGAGAATAACATATATGTACTATGCACATTGCCCCTAATCACTGGTGTCTAAAACATAGATTTTGATCTAGAAGTTATACCAACTATCATATCTAAAATTAGAAGTGAAAGCCATCATGTCATGCATAATGGGCCTTATATCTATATTCTCTAAGCAAAAGTCTATTAAAAAATACTGATTCTAAGTTGGTTTGACTATGTAAAACTATAGCATAGCCTATTTTTTTGCCTACTTCTAAAAAGTTTGGTTTTCTTATTATTTAGATAAAAGCACCAAAAATGAATAGTAGTGGCACCAGTGTTGTAGTTTGATCTTGGAACCATTATCCTAGGCCAAATCTGGTAACTATTTTGATGTTTTTACTATCTTCCTGGTATATTCTAACTATTTTGATATCTAGTTATTGTTTTGGATGTTTTAAAATTGATTTTTTTATATTGGTAGGAGATCTATTCCCTATGACAAAACATTATTTATTACCACCTCTTCTGAGGGTAGGAATGAAGACCCTAAAATGAATGACCTCTGAATAAATAGCCTTGAAGGTGTGTTATGTTGCAAAGATACATGATATAGAAATGATAATTGATAAGATATCTCAAGATATAGCATGGTTTGTATTGAGATATCATTAAATCAACAAAGGGATGCATAGATAGATATAATAATGTAAGAACATGTGTAATGTACTGAATTAGAACTGGAAGTGTTAATTGTTAGTTGTTATTTGTTATTTGTTATTTTTAATGGAGGGATGGAGCATGATGTCCATCATGGCATCCAAGAAAATGATATTAATGCATGATGTGGATCATGCCATTCAAGAAAGTGAGCATAATGCATGATGTGAATCATGGCATTACAAATAATAAAAAATAAGTCAAGCAAAAAGCACACAAATCAAAATGAAATAAGCATACAAGGGTGGCTAATGGGATAAGTAAACAAGGGACATAGTCACATGTCACTCAAATGCCACATACACATATAATTGAAACAAGCAAAGTTTTCATGAGAGCCACAATCACATAAAAGAGTATAAAAAAGGGCATTGGCAAATATCCTAAGTCACACACATGAATAGAAGATAAGTACGTTAGTAAATGTCTTAAATCACATACAAGAGACAATCATGAACTAAGAAATGCAATCACATCTAGAAATGTAAAGCAAGGAAGGAAACAATGTAAAAACTGAAATTACAATCAAATATGACTAATCAAAGAGAGAAATTGAAAGTATACAATACATGGTAGTATAAAACTAGATATATGCTAGGAAATACATAAGTGATACATACTAGTGAGTGTCGATAGAGTAATCTGTGCAATCTAGTAAGTAATGCACATCAACATGATAACTAGAGTGTGTGGTGTAAGAATGACATAACCTTGATGGTGTAGTCATGTAGAAGATGTCCCTAGTGGTTATGTATATCAATAGATGTATTGATGCAAAAGTAGGATGCCCCCTCAGTGGGTGGAGTGAAGCAATCAAGGATCTATCTATCATTGTACACACTCAAAGAAGATCAAGTGAAGCATGGTAATGTAGATAAATTGATAACCAATAGCATATAAGAACAAATGTAAGTCTAACATAGTAGTAGAAATTTAAATCATGGGTAATGCATATAATCAAAATATTTTTGGTGTTTTTGAGTTATTTGAATGTTTTTCAAATTTTGATATATTTGAATGTTTTTTGTATTTTTTTAAATTTTGTATTGGTTTTGTATTTTTAGAATATTTGAACTATGCAAAATTAATCATAGGAATATTATGTACAAGAAGATGTAAAGGAACTATATACAATCAATAATTAGGAGACTATGTACAAGTAATACTAAGAAGGGATGATATTAACCAATGAAACTCGTGGAAGACTCCCTATCATGGTATCCTATATCAAAAAGAGGAATCATGTGTGATTTTGAAGCATGATGGAAATGTTTAGAATGTGGCCCTAAAAGCTATATATTTGTAAATGATTTGAAATCTCTAAAGGAAAAATTGACTATGGGGTCCCCCTATAACTCTGAGAAGTAGATGCAACTGTAGGGCTCTTAAGGACCCATCTAGTAGTAGGAGAAACTCTCTAAACATGTGCTCTATGAGTAGATTAATTATAGCTCAATGATACTACTCTAGGTGTGAAAATTGTAGCTAGAAGCTATCTATAATCTTAAATATATGGAGGTATATGAAATCTCTATGTTGGTGATGAATTCCTCTACTATATCTGAATCATAACTGGATGAGGAACTATAACTAGTGTCAAAATTAAAACTAGTGGTTGTGGAATAGTAAATGACTCTGAAGTGGAGAGTGGTAACTCATATGGAACTCTACTAATTGTAACAACCTGATTAACATGAATTAATTTCATGTATCTATGAACTGTAGAAGGTACTAATCAAAGTTTTTGAATCCATGGTTTACCAAGTAACATTTCAAAAACTCTTGCACTAGGGACTATAGTAAATGGTGTGTCCACATATGTTTGACCAAGCTATAGAGGAAATATAATCTCCCCAAATGAATTTTGTATGTGCCCACTAAATCTACTAATAAATATGTTTATATGGGTAATATCCTACTCTAAATATCCCAAATAATGTACTAATGTCATAGTATACATGTTCACATTGGATATATTTTCTATGAAAATAATATGAATAGGATGATTATGAATGTAAGCTTTGATAAAGAGTGCATGATAATCTAAATCATCCTCAACAATCTCCTACTCTGAGAAGGACATGGAACTTTAGAACTCTAGAATTATATACACCAATCATGTTTCTCAAAGTATGTAACTCAATTGAAGGTACCCTATATGTATCTGGTGGGGGATATGCATGATATGCATGATGAAAACCTGATGTATCCCTTGTTTCCTATTTAAAATGCTATGGAAAAGGATCTAAAAATATTTTCAAAGATTTATCCTATGTTTGATTTGCCTAAGGAGGCTCAACTAAAGTGTCAAGATCAATATGATTTCCATCTATCAAATCCTATATATTATGTCTCAAATTAATGCATCTATTTATTGTATGGCCTGGTTCCTTATGAAACTCACAAAATTCATGATAATCATATCCTTGTAGAAGAGGCTTTTTTGGGTCAACTTCCTGAATAGGAGGGATAGATATGATGTTACATTCCAATAGCTATTGTAAAACTCTAGCTAAAGAAATTGGTAGATTGGTAAAAGAACATAGAGGAGGTGTTGATAAAACCACTTGCTAAGGGGGCTTAGAAGCCTCATTAACTATAGATTGATTTTGACTCTTTCTATCATTGACCTTGACTTTGCATGGGACTTTGTTATTACTCTTATTTTTTATGTATGATATACTTGTATACTTGAGTTCACCTATTGAAATTAGTTTGAATTCTCTTTATTTTAGTGTGTGACATAATTCAGTGAAGGAAGATAATATTTTGAACATAATTGATTCATGCAAAGCTAGTAGAAGAATCTATTTGAAGAGATCTTATAACTCTTGATCGGCCATGGGGCTAGTCATCCTAACCAAAATAGTCTTATATCAAAGAACATAATCTATGAGATGTTTATTTCACCTTTTTTTTTAATTATGCAACTTTGGCATATGAAACCTTATCACTAATGTTAATGTTGAAATGAGCTAGGAACATGTTGGCTAAAGGATTGAATACATTGATCGATTGATTTAGTAGTCTATAAAACCATTGTAAATCATAGTCCTTCAGACTATGTAGGAATATCTTGGTAATTAGCTAGTCATTGGACACATAATCCAAGCATGATGCATGAAAATACATTAAATGTGTCTCTGGATCACCCTTCCCATCATATAGAGTAAGCTTGGGTTTAAAAAAAACCTTATGACAAAGGTATAGAAGCAATGTGGCATGCCAATGGTGTATGTAGTAAATAAAAATAATCCAAAGCCTATGTAGGTCTAGAGGTACCTTTCTTAATATGTATCACCTTGGATTGAAGAGATATTCTCTTACATAAGGGCTACCACATCAAGAGACAAAGATGTACTAGCTATAGTTGGTGGCATAAAGGCAGGTTGGGATGTTATAAGGGGTTGTTGAGATATATTTACCCCTATAGTGTCATTTTAAACTAGTTGCTCTATGGTTTTGGAAGATTGACCATTATTCACTCTTTTTTATTCTTCTTGTAGTATTTTAATCATGTCATCTTGCATGTAAGGGTGTTTAGTTAAGAGTTCTTGAAGTTCTCTTTTATCATTTTTATCAAAACCAATGTATTGGGCCATTATTAAGGTAGGAAAACAATTTGGAATTTGATTGAATTTTTTGCAATAATTTATAATAGGGAAGGTGCTAGAGAAGGAAAGTGCTTAAATATAGGAAACGTAAAGTCCTAAATACAATGAACTTGAAATTACATAAAAAGGATACAAAACTCACAAACATGTAAGGTGATATCTCAAAAAGTAATGGGATCTAGTATATTTAAATAGGGTTTTGAAAAATAATTATTTTGAAATTTACTATGAAATTTTGAAATTTAAAGTGAATTTTTGAGTTTGAAATGCAAGTAAAAATTCAAAAATTTATTGGTAAATTTGTGATTTAAAGAGATCTAGAAGATGCAACAAGGGTTTTGAAAAATAAATGTCTTTGAAAATTACTATTGAATTTTGAAATTTGAATTGAATTTTTTATTTTAATATGTTAGTAAAAAATTAGAAAATTATTGGAAAATTATTGGGAAAATACTGGGACCTAATATGGGCAACTAGGGTTTGGAAAAAAAATATTTTTAAATTACTATGAAATTTTTAAATTTTATTCTAATTTTTTATTTTATTATGCAATTAAAAAACCAAAAAAATATGGAAAAAATAGTAGGAAATTTATTCTAGGGTTTCTAGGGTTTTTATGCATGAATGAAGTAAGTCGAGTTCACCAAATGATTTAATGTATTTGGGAAATTGGTGTATTATTACTAATTTAGTTAAATGGTCTGAGTAGTAAAACTAGTAAATAAATATGCAATATTTAAGCTACTAATTTGTGTAAATTAGATTGAAATTTTTTCCTTTCTAAAAATAGTAATAAGAGGGAGAAAATAAGACTTAACTAAAAACTCACTGATACAAATGAGATAGGGTCTAACATTCACTATTCTAAATAGGGACACTATCACAAACTAGGATCTAACCTTCATTTTATGATTGGATAGGAGCACCAAAAATGGATAGGAGTGACACCAATGCTATAGTCCACATCTATCATTATTGTCTTGGAGATCTAAGATTTTTAGATTTTATTTGTTATACTTCTATGACCCTATCTATGAGGTTTAGGCATCTATAAGTATATAGAGTTCCCTATAGAGTAGAGTTTCTATTCAAACCTAATACTCCATTATGCTTTGACCAATTTCAAGAAAGAGGTGGGCTAGTGTGTGTAAGATTCACTAAACATGTATTCATACCCCTTATGTGGGCATGCTACCTACATACCAATACTTTGAAGAGGGATCAAGACATATATACTTCTCCCACTTGATGTGTTTTGTAAAATAGTGTTTATGAAGATAAAAAATGATAAATTGGGTGTTCTTGAGGTGGTTGGGGATTAGTGTAAGGATTTGATAAGCTTGTAATTGCATTAGCTAGCTGTATGTAGAGAATAGGGAATATTTATTGAGTAGTCTTTCTTGATTAGTGATATTTTTCCAACCCTCTCCAAATGATCTTTGAATGGGATTTTATAGGTATCTATTGGTCATGGGTTGAATGTACTCATATTAGGTTGACAAAGAGAAGGATGGGGAATCAGAAGAAACTAACCATTGGGGCCAAAAATGCACTTGGATAAGAGCACTAAAAGGAAATCAGAGTGGCACCAATGCTATATTCTAAGTGTGTTGTTATTATCCTAAGTTAACAGGGCTTAAGGGGATGGATTAGTCATGTAAAGAGCAGTCTAGCTAAGCTAAGATTAAGTCTAAAAGGCTATGGATGACTGGGAATCGATGAAGATATGCCCATGAAAGTCATGAGACAAAGCAAGAGAGACTTATGAGTTGGGTATCAAAAACCACACCCAAGTCACTAATTCTTACATTTTTATATGACTACAACAACCAATCCTAAATTAATGTTAGGGGAGTTAATTATTGTTAGTTGTTATAACAACTAAGCTATTGTTAGGGAGCATTGTTAAAAGACTTTATATATATATATATAGATTTTATATATATGTGTGTGTGTGTGTGTATATATATATATATATATATATATATATATATATATATATATATATATATATATATATATATATATATATATATATATATATATATATATATATATATATATATATATATATATATATATAAAGTCTTTTAACAATGCTCCCTAACAATAGCTTAGTTGTTATAACAACTAACAATAATTAACTCCCCTAAGTAATAAATTTCATTAATAAATTGTGTGAAGTTTATTGAAAAATATATTTGATCCTTTGGCTCTTGCCTATAATGGACCATTTTCAATATGTATAATAAATTGCCATAGTGCCAAACACTGAAGTAGAATGCTTATTTGATTCATAGATGTGTGTACAGTGGAGAACACTATATTTTATGATTGATGGTAGTATAATGAATAAAATCATTTCCATATTAATCATTAAGAAACTAAATTTTTCAACCATGTCTCATCTTCAACCTTACAAATTTGTAGGGTTCATCTCTTTAAAGAACTAAGGTATTTACATCACCATCCAATGTCAATTATCATATGTTATTCATCCATTCAAGTAAAATGAGTTTGTAATGGATTCCCTATCTATGTTTTTTATGTAATCATTAAATATCCATAATATATACTCATAAGTGTATGTACAATGCCAATCCTCATAGTTAAATTGTATTAGTATACAATAAGAGTTACTTGATTCCTAATGTGATTCCATAATAAACATATGTCATGTAAAATCCAAATAATATTATGTCATACAAATATTCACACTCTAAATTTATTACTTCATATCCAAATTATGCATTTCCTTAAATAGTAAAGATAAATTGAATTCTAGAAACCATTTTTTACACATAACTATTCTATGCATGTATAAAATGTCATTAGAATGGGTTAGATCACACAATAATACAAATGGTTCACTAGGAAATAACTATATGCCAGGGTTTTCTAACTAATTATTAAACTTAATGCAATCAATATTATTGATTTACAAGTATGGGTAGCTAATCCAAGTGGATTAACCAATAGTGTCCCCAACATCAATTCTTGGTCCATTTTCATGGCTTATGGTAATAATGGAGACACTTCTCTAGTCTAAGTTGATCAAGGTAGATCCAAACATATGACTTAGAATAAATATCATTGTTTTTTCTTAGAATAGCTCATCACTAATGGGAAAAAATATTCATGAGGTTTGTCATTAACTTTTTGATTCTCACAATCTAGATTCATGAATGTACTCCTACATAACTCTTGCATTGTGAATAATTTATCTCAATGCTCACAAATCAAAACATTTGGTGATGTCACCATGTAACCATAAAAGATGAAAATTCACACATGGAAATGATTCAACTTACATAATGTCTCTCAAACCTCTCAAGATGTGTGTGTGTAGCATTAAATAGATATGATAGTAAGAATAAATTAAGCTAGAAGATAAAAAACCATACATATTTCTCAGCAGTATTCCATGTATAGGACATAGATAAATAAGATACATTTATTATTTTAATTTTTACATCTCTCTATCTATATTTATTCCATCTCTCTAACAAAGCTTCTACAAACACAAAAATTCATCTAGATTGTCATCTAAAGAGTTGTCAACTAATTTATAACGTAATGGATCTGTACTAACCTATGCTAGGCTTATATTTATTCCATATTCCTACCTAATTTCTAACTACATGTACACTATATTTGTATGGACATTTTTTGAGTCCTAGTCTATTAAGATAAAGATGATAGTTATAACTCATCCTAGCCCCTACATGCATTTTGGTGAACCCAACATGAATCTTATCCCACATTTTGTTGGATCATTTTTACATTTTTTATTTATATTATTAGCATCATGTTTAATATCATCATACATTTTAGTAATTACCTAAACCCAACTATATTTATAATATCGATATAACTTTACATCTTTCATATTTTACACAACTATGTTAGCAAAGCCAATACATTTTTCTTCAATTGTATTTGCCAACATGATTCAATATTACATCAATATCAATGGTATGCCACACCGATACATTTTATTTATCATAACATGTTGTATCAACCATCCTAATATTACTTCATACTTCTTATTTCCACTTCCTACTATATTAGTTATCCTAGTATAATTTTTCTTAACATTCTTTTGAAAGAAGCTACAATGGCCTACTCGATGTAGTTATTTAATTATCATTCAAAATAAAACATTTTTTTGACATAATCTGAAGATAAAATATACAAATATTTCTAATGATTTTTAAAAAATCATATTTCTATGGAACTAACTAATCCTAATAGTTTTTCCAACAAGAATTTAATGATTTATCATTTTTGTCTTAAGATCATGGTACCAATGATTTTAATATGGATTTTAATACATCCAAATGTTATGAGCCATTCGATAATATTAAACCTAGATTAAGTCACCTAATCCAAGGCTATGGAATTGAAAAGGAATGTGATATATAAGATATAGATGAAATGAAAATATTTGTCCAAGATCATCCCAATCATAGGGTAAAGGACCATGTGGTTGTCTGTCACATCATGATGGAACCCCATGTGTAATATATTCCTTTCACTACTCACAATTTTTATACAAGAGTTAGGTAAAATCAAATTATGAGTTCCATATTTGCTTCCTCATCCACCATGCTTATTATTTCTAATAACATGGTTTGTTTTTATTTTGTTAGTCCTCCTCAAAGTGCTCATGTTAACACTAATGTTAATTCCACATCTAATACCTCCGAAAAGGCACTCAAGTCTATATTTCAACTTGAAACACTCTTGATTATAACCAAGTTATAATAAAATAAATGATTGAAATGGATAACATTGAAGCTAATAATAATTCTCAAATGATGTAAATGTAAAAACAACTTATCAAAATGCAAACTAATTTTCAACAGGTTCATTGGAGAGTGTCATATCAAACCCCCACCCCAAAGACATTCTTGGAAACCTCATTCTAAAACCATTGATTCATAAAAAATTTATAAGACACATTAAAAATTAAAGTTTAGTCCCTAAATTTATTTGCATTGGCAAGGTTGTACCACTCCTATGACCTCCTATAATGGATCGACCTATCCTTATTTGTATTTTAACTCCTTTGGTAATATTTATAAAGACATAATTTAACTTAACATATTTATAGTGACCACACTAATAATACAAAACTTTTTTGGTGATGTTTTAAAATGGTACAATCAAATAATATTTAATTGTACTTCTATTTTGGAAGACATGTTGAATGCATTAGTCCAAGAGTTTCTATCCAATGATGTGATCGATAATAATATTTTTTACTTTATCATTTACAAACAAGTGGAAATTTGACTTCCCAAACTTTTATTAAATCTTGGAAATCCTTAGACAATAAAGTTGACTATAATATTATAGAATACAACCTATTAAACCTCTTTATTAATGCATTATATGCCAATTTTTAATACATTTTTATTACTATTACTATAAAATCATTGGAGGAATCCTTAGACAAGGTCAAATGATAATACCACTATTGATGTGGATTTTGATCACACCCCATAAACCTTATGAGGTAACCTATAAGGTTTCAGGATCTATAAATTAAAATTCACTCAAGGCATGAGCTATGGGGTAATGGATTTTGTAAACAACCTATTGGTGGAATAGTGACAAGTGAAGTAGTTTGTTTACCATAAATATGTTAACTAAGGGTGAATCTAAATCTAATTGAGATAGGTGGACTAATGATGGATCAAGCCTTAAGTGGGTAAGACCAAAAGAAACTCAAAAATGAAAAGGTAACATAGAAAAGGAGGCATGTTGGTCAAGCAAAATGAAACCTTTCTAAGACAACACTTGAACTAAAGGTTGGAAAAGTAATTATAAACCAATGTTTGTTGAAAGCTACTAAGAGAAAACTAATAATCAAGCACAATCATAAGTCTAGGGAAACAACAAACACATTAAACCTAATCATGTACAATCAAATGTTTATACATTTTTAATATTACATTAGTAAATCTATAAGGGGGATTATGATTAACATATAAAATTAAATTCTAATTATAAATAACATAATAAGAATAATTATATTAAAAAGACAAGTCATGCACAACTAAAAAATAAGATACCATAATGAAAGCACCTTTTACACAATCATCAAGATTAGAGAAGAATCAATAATTTCACATTGAGATCAATTGCAAACTCATCTCTCAAGCAAAGTCTAAAAATACATGTTTGAAAATAATATTGTTTGTCAATTCTCATGAAAACCATACATGTATAATGGTGATTACCCAAAATAGAGTTATTCAACTAAAATACAATATATAAATGTTAAATAAATAAGGAACTTAACATTCCAATTTATAAAAATATGTAAATACATATGTATAATTAGAGGGGTGTTGATGTGGTACCACTAAAACAAGAAAACTATGGAATAACAACTATAAAAGCTGAAGTAGATATAATTTTTATTGTAACTTGAGTTATAATTATAATAGGCACTATAACTAATAATACACCTAAAGTTACCACCATTATAGTTGTAGTAGTGAAAATTAGAAGTGGCCCATATGAGATCCTAGTTTATGTTTGCACTAGTGTGTATTTTGGACAACAAAAATCTGGGCCCATGCATCCTCATATTTTTTTATTAAATTTAAATGAGCATAAGCCTTATTTATAGTTATTTGTCTTATAAAGTAATGCTTTCCATAAATGTCCTTTACTTTATTGAACAAATTAATTATATCCCTGCCATTTAGGATGAGACATAGTCCTATTAAACCTTATTAAATTAATGGTGGCATATATATTTTGAGCTTCCCCTGGAGGTTATCTACAATTTCCTTAGGAGCATGAATGGTGTTCATTTCTAGTGGCCTTTGAATAGGTTGATCATAAATTTTGAATTTTTTTTATCACCCCTATAGTAGCATCCACAAAATTAGAAGGATCTTCTCTATACCTATTTAGGTCTGAGGGGTTTAACATTCTTATATTTGTCAGAGGGAATATAAATTATCTCTATTCTAACTCAAATTATTGTCCTTCTATAATCATAGTATTAATTTTCAAATTTTGAAAGGTATTCATCTATCTATCATAATGAAATTTTACTATTGGTTATTCAACAATCCCTAGGTCCTACCTTCCTTCTTCTTATTGTAACTACTTGATCCATGAAGGAAAATTTAATGTAAACTATTTCTCTACTAGCTTTGTAAGAATAGATGAAGGTGATTACCCAGGAGGAAGCATGGCTATGAGAGAAGATGTCCCAACTATAGGGAAAGGGGGAATAACTTTCCTCCATATAGTGACTTAATATTGGGATGGTGTATCAATTATGTATTTAATCTTCCTTGAAACTCTATGCACTAACAATTTAAGGGATTCTATTTATACATATTTTCCAATAGGTATTCCAAATTGTGTATAAAACCTGGGAGGCATGGATTGTGTATAAAAATGGAAGTAGACACCAGGTTTTCAAAATGTTCCCTCTTGGAAGGCTCAGGGGACTGAGAACTAGTTACACTAAATAATTAATAGGTTCTCTAGGGTGCTAAATATATTTTACAATTAATATATCACTAATATATAAGAAACCCCAGTAGTAGAAATAGGACTCATAGTATAAAATTGGGCTATAGTAGACAAAATTGGCATTATAACTACTTGAGGCTTATTCATTTGTTGTAAAGAATGTAAAAAATGAATAGTACTTGTCATACTAATTATATAAGAAAGAATTGAGGAAGTTATTATAGAATGAGAAATGGAAAAATTTACAACCTGAAGAGATATAGTCAAGACATCAATTGATGTGGTTGTCACCATAGTAACTTAGGGTAAAGAGCTTGGAGGTGTAGTTGATGAAGTAGCCTACACTAAAGTATATAGTTTTGACTCTACATTTTTATCTATGTACCTTTACTCATCTAAATATAATTTTGTATCCAATGATTTCACATCTCCCTAATCAACCTGTTCAAATTCTCCTAATATTTTAGTCCCTACATACTAAGTACTTCTTTCAGTCATCCATTCTTCTTCTTCATATGATTCAATTATCTCACTAAATGACTCTATTTATTTTTTATCAGTCTTAGACACCCATTCTTATTTTATTCCCCATATCTTGTCTTTTTATTCACTATCATTAAGTTCAACAGGGTCTGGCCTCAGTCTACCCTTTCTTCTTACTTCTCTTTCTTTTGGAAATTCTACTTGTTTCTCTTCTTCCTCCACCTTTTGGGGTGAAATATGAGGAGTCTTGGGCTTCCTTCTATATGTAATAATTAGTTTATAAATAATAGATTATGTCCCTATATAAGGTCAAATGGGAGATGAAGGGACCATAGTAATAAAAAATGGTGGAGTGGGAGGAATGATGACCACTAGAGGAATGATGGGTGGTGAAGATAGTTGCTTAGGGTACTAGGGAATTACTATTAGTGGTATTGTTATTCCATTATATGGTGATATAGGAGAATAAACAATATAAATATGATACAAGAAAGTAGAAAGACTTGTTTGTTGATTTATAGTCAAATGAGGTAGTATAACATAGAAAATACTCTAGTTATTGTAGGACTTATAAGTCTTTCCTCACTATCTATGTGTAAAAGAGAAGAAGCAATAACTATCTATGTAGTGGATCTTAGAGGAGTCTCTAATATTTATTAAATATGTTATTCCTCTTAGGCCAGCTTGCTATTGTATTTTTTTTTTGTATGAAGGGGAGGTCCATAGATAGGTTTGGAAATCCATTATTATTTTTAACATTCTTAGCATCCTCCTTGATGATAGTAGGATCATATTTGATCATATATGCTATAACCATTGAGATCTTTACCTTGCACATTATTATAGAAATCTCATTTTCATCTTATGTCTTTGTGAAGCCACTATCATGACTATAGGATTTATGCCCATCTTTTATTTTCACCTTCCTATCATATTTATAGATATGTTATTTGATAGTTTTCTTAGGGTCCTAATATCTATTTGGTGCTTAGAATAATCCATAATGTGTATTCATTATTCTAATAGATTGGAAGTGATCCCACATCATATATTACAGTATACCAATGATGAGAGGGGTTTTGTGGAAATATGTTTACTTACCCCTTCTTATTTTAACATCTACACTATCAACCAATTGATCATCATTTTCTTACTCAGCCAATTTATTAGGCATGATTTGTGGTAGGTACAAAGGTTTCACCCTAGTACCTTCAATCTTGATTATAGTACACTCAAGATAAAACTAATAGTCATCTATCTTTATAATGGTCTTATTTATAAGATCATAAATTCTATGTATGTTATCATCATATATGGATTGATATAACATGGGGTAAAAGGTATGAGACAACCTTTACACATGATTTTTAAACCTTTATGCATGAAAAACATTCAATTCATCATAAATTATATTTTTTTGGTATTTCATAGATGGTTTCCAAGGTTCTTCATATTATGAATACAAATTGAAGTCACAAAATCTACCACATAAGACATCATATTAAATTTACCTTCTGGTAAAATCCATGGGTTCATGGTTCACATAATCATGTCAAATCTTATAATATCACCTAAGGCCATGATTTTGTTGGAGGTTAGAATAATGTCCAGTAAGGGGACCCATATCTCATTGATGTAAGTAATTATTGAGAAACCACATATTTTGTTCAATACATCCATGGAAATTCTCACCCTTAGTCTAAAGACCATAATGGGGATAGATGAAATAAGGTCCTAAAATAAAAAATTGTTTGGGTTATGAGTGCATTCTTATAACTTATTGCTGATGTTTTTGGCAAGAAGCCATGAATTAACCATATGCTTCCTTTAAGTCATTTCAAACACATGGAGTTTTTAATAAATTTCAAAATCATTCCCATGTACATATGTTACTAGGGTCTTATTGAGTCCAAAATGTAATATTTTTTGAAAAAACTTTACCATTCACAAATATATCAAATAACAAGTCAATGCAAGGCATTACATTTAGTTTGGAAGCTACATTTGGAGACTGACTACTTTTATTGACATCAAACCATGCTTGTACCTCCATGTGAAAATTTAAAGCTAGTATTTAGAATTGTATAGATCGATTGCATCAAACTCATCCCAAATAATAAGGTAATGCTTGAAATAATGCTTGAGAGTTGTTGAATCAAATGGTATTAATGTATTCATTTGGCCATGTAATTGAATATGAAGGATGAGATAGAGTGTGAGATGAATAATCCATTGAAACTCTAATAGAGAAATGTTTGTTCTATGAAAATTATATAAACTCTTGTTTAAAATGGAGTTTTAAATTCACGGTTTATACTTGAGATTTGACTTTGTAATGTGAACTTGATAGCTAGAAGGAATTGTGATTGGAATGAATGGGATAAATCAAACTATATATCTTTTGATGTACTAGACATGCAAATCTAATGTATTAATTTTCCAAATCACATGAGTTAATTTAAGCAATGGCTTTCTCTCCCTTTAATTTATATAATTTCCATTTGAATTTTATAAATCTAGTTTCTATGGATTTTATTACCATGTGGCTTTTTTTTGTCTACTCTTAGATGCTTAGTCATAATAACATGATAGATGTATCCCTTATGCACGTTTAGACATCAATTTTTTTATTTTTATTAAGTGGCTAAGTTGACATGTGTCTATGTATCTCTAATCCACTAATATTTGAGTTTTAGCTTACTATACCTTTTTATTTTGGAAACAAGTTAATAAGATAATGACATGTGGATGTCTCTTAGTGATCTATTTTACTAGGCAAGTCTGTAAATAAAACTATGTTGACATCGAAACTAGCTTAGTAGGATGATGACATGTGGATGGATCTCATTGCTCCACTTTCCTAATATAGTTCATACATGAAACTGTGTTGATGTCAACTCTAAGTTAGCAGTATGATGAAATGTGGATTGCTCTCACTAATCCATTATTTGGGATAGTCTATAAATATAACTATGATGAGGTCACCTTTGGGTTAATGAGATGATGACACATGTATATCTCTCACTATTCCACTTGCTTTGGGATAGTTTATACATGGAACTATGTTTTCATCACCTTTGGGATAGTAAGATGATGACACGTGGATAACTCTCACTAATTCACTTACCTAGGATAGTTTGTACATGTAAATGTGTTGATGTCACCTCTGGGTTAGTGTGATGATGACATGTGGATGGATTTTTCTACTCTACTTTCTCAAGAATTATATTTTTACTTGGGCTCCAAATGAGTGGAATGATGCCACATGGCAAGAGTAAATGAGCTCTAATATGTCCCATGAAATGCTTAAGTATGAGATGACCTATTTAAGACATAATACAGGAAAGGAACCTACTAAATTCATAACAAATCATCCAAAGTATCCATTTTAATAGTAAATCAAACATGTTCATAAACACAATGCTAAAGGAAAATCAAAAGTGAAAAGTGAAACACATAATATGGTTTATACACAACTTTGATTCTCTTAAAACGTTAAAACATAATGCAACTTAAAAATAGATTCATATTAATCATGTTGAGTGAACAACATAAATAAATATTAGCATATGAATTCTTCTTAGTGTCAAATAAATTCCTTAAGCTTGCACTTTTCAAACTATCTATCATATAATTTTGTTTTACAAGACCTTGAATACTTATATTCAATGAAACATTGGTCCATATTTGAATTTTAAGATGGGGTGTGTGTTGGGGCACAAAAACCACATAAAAATACAATTCAAGCCTTCCCAACCTATTCTTGGAACTTGAATTCTTATTAAACATAAAAATGAGGATGATATTGTTGATGGTGTCTCTAATAGATATGATCTAAAGAGAACCATCCATTTCACTAAAATTTTGATTTATTTACTTTTGAAAATAAAGTTGTAAAAATTGAAATAAGGGTAAGGTTAATACAACCTGATGTGTTGTGAATGTGTGAATCTAGTTGATTATGGATACTCCTATTTGTCTGGGGAGGATGACTTGTAGGTAAAAAAACACTAGAAGAGAATGGTTGATTAGTGAGATAGTAGGGTGGACTACCTAACATAAACTAGATCCAAGAACTACAAGATTCCTTGGAGGCTATCAATCCACACTTTTAAAATAGCTAAGTTCTGATAAGCTAAAAATAGTTTCTTACATGGAATAACAAAAGGTACTAAAATAAAATGCAAGAAATGATTGAAAATAAAGAAGTGATTTTAATTAAAGATAACAATAAATGATTGAATACTAATTCTAAATCACTCAAACTTGATTCATAAAATAAGTTGAAGTTTTTTATAAAATAGAAACTCAAAAAGTGGGATTTGGGTAGGGCAGATGGGTCAAATCAACTTATTTTTGTGAAAATAGACACACAATGACCATTGGTGGTTAGGTCTGACTGTTAGTGGTTAGGACCAACCATCAATGGTTAATGTGGGATTTGGGATTTTGGAAAAGAAGTATTTTGGGAGGTTATAGATATATTTTGGAAGTAGTGTTTCAATTGAAGGTTGGTTGTGAGGCAAAAATTAATGTTCCTAGGTATTTGGTTTAGGGATTGTGTATTCAAGTGATTGAAATAGGCTATGGGTGGTTTGGGGGTGAGAGGTGAAGTGTTTGGAATTATATAACTCTAACATATGAAAATAATATGAAAGGGAAATAAATATGAATGACACAATCAATGAAATAAATAAAGATAATTGTTAAATCTTGATTGAAAAACATAGATACATAGCTTTGAGGTGTTACTGGTCTAGGGAATGTTGAAGGTTGGCTCAAATCTTGTTGTGGATCGTTAAGAAATGTTTAAAAAGTAATGATATCTTAGATCTAGATAGTGAGTTTCAAAAGTACCCTAAGCCTCTAACCTGGTTCCTAGTTCACTAGAAGCTTTTGGATTCAATTGAGAGTTAGAATCTCTTTCCCATGAATCCTCCCTTTCAACCTTCTCTTCTTCTCTTAATATAGAGAAAAGGTATGTTCAAATGAAAATTTTAAACATATTATCAGATTTTTTGACCAATACTCTAATCATGCATTGATCATACAAATAGTAGACTAAAATTAGATAGTTGGTGATCAATGGGTGAGTTGTAGTTAAATTATAATTGATTTATCTGATCATGCAAGAGTTCAAGTAACCATCAATGGTCTGGGTCAACCATATATGATCAAGGGATAACCATTGGTAGTCAAGGAGACATAGCCACAATTGGATAATTCATCAATGATTGGTGATCAATTCCTTTGAGAATGGTTTTAGGTTAAATAATGGGAGAATTGGTAAATAATCTAACCTAAAGGGGGACAAGGGGTGATTTAAAGGTTAATACAACATATAGAGCCATAGTGTACGGTTTTATAGTGTTTAAATCCTACCCATTTTTATTTTATAGTTTGAATCATAAAACTTCAAAATAAAAATGAAAAGTTAGTATAAGATTGGATGCCCCAAGTATGGGAGGAGGTGTTCCCCTTTAACTAGGAATTGATGAGGTGAAACAGAGTTGGTGGTGGGTTTGATAAGTGGATAGGTTTTTGTTTAAGGTTGTGTTTTCACTTTTATTTTCTCCCTTTAAGGAGATGTAAAATATCTCCTCATCCAAGTGGAATAATAAAAACACCTCTAGGCTTGTAAGTAGCCTAAGGATGAGGTAAATCTCTAGATAGAGATAGCTCCCTTGATATACCAGTTTGGATTACAACTAAAAATAAACTTGGGGGTGAAAATGGAGAAATATAAATAAAATAAAACTACTCTAAGGGAGGTGATACACCAAATAACATTATTAATTCCAACAAATAACATGTTACACATGAGACTAAAGGAAAAAATGAACATACACTTCTTCAATCTATGTCTTCTCACATCAATGTTACATTATGAGGGTTCTGGATGAGTGCCTTATGCTGAATAAAAAATAGGCTTATAATGGAACTAGTTAATATACTAACTCACTCAAACCTAAACATCTCCTAAAACACTTCACATACCATGTAAGAAGACCTTGCAAACAGGTGAAAGAATGAAATAACATGCTAAGGAATCCATAGTTTTCACTAAAAAAGATTCATAATCCAATTAAACACACTATGAATAGTCATGAAATATTTAAAAATTATTATTATTATTGATAAAATTTTATGCATTTTAGAAATGCTTTGCCATACTCAAGTGGAGCATAAAGTACAATGGCCAAAATGGCTAGTTCTTATAGAACTTGAGAGAGAGAGAGAGAGAGAGAGAGAGAGAGAGAGAGAGAGAGAGAGAGAGAGAGAGAGAGAGAGAGAGAGAGAGAGAGAGAGAGAGAGAGAGAGAGAGAGAGAGAGAGAGAGAGAGAGAGAGAAGAGAGAAGTCCAAGGGTCACAAGAAAATTTTTAAAGCTAAGAGAATTAGTTACTTGTTAATTATAATATGATATGAGATAAACCATGAAATTTCAATAATCCCAAGTGTCCATAAGAGTCATCAAACTCTTACAAAGTGGCATAAAACTCCTCATTTTGGCTTTAAAAAACTAGCTTCATGATTGGACTTGTTTGAATTACTCATAACTGAATAGGACTAGTTAAAATTATTGGAATGAATGGTAATGGGTTTAATCATGCTTCTCCATGCATTGGTTGTAGGCTTGGTTCTATGGAATCATCTGAAAAGGAGCTATCATCATCTACAGTCTAGAAATCTCTTCATTCATGCACCTTATACACTTGGCTTCCAAAAAGACATAAATCTCTCATGAAAATCCATAGAGGGAGTTTATGACACTTTTATATTCCCTCCATGTACTTAGAGGCATCAGGTACATTTTAAATTCAGCTCACTTGAAGATCTTCACCCTTCTCACTAGCTTGTCCACTATGCTAGTTTTGAATGGTTAAGATGAAACACCTATTGTGGAAACTTAAGAGTTTTTTATTAGAAAAAAATGACAAAAGGAAGTTATATAAAGTATAAATATTCCCTCCAAACTTTATTTAATCCTTTGACTCCTTATAAAACCTATAAAACACAAAAAAGGTAAAAAATACCCTATTCTACACCCTATCCATACAAATCTGTACAACTCATCCTAGTGGGAAGTATCTTGAGGGAGTCATATTAAAAATAAAATATTTTTCATGAGAAAAATATTCCATTTGATCATCTATCGAACTCCATTTCCTTTGTTGGGTCACTAATTAGCGTTTACAAGGGTTTTGATAGTTTTGATTATTAAGCTTTATTCATATAGGTTTAATGTTCAACTTGAAAAATAAAATCAATAATTTTATGTTCAAGGAAACTAATAAATTACACAAACTCCTTTGTCTCCCATGTAGATCCTCTAGGAAGATATGAGCATTTAAATTTGACCTATTGAGCTTGTTTTCTTATTTATTGCATGTTTGAGTTGCTTTTGGGATAAAAATGGCTTCCTCATGATGTATATTGAATATAAATAGCTTTAAAACTGATTATATAGTCCCAAAAACATGTTCCAATAGGTTTTAATTCTCACTATAAGTTTCAAGGGAAGTTGGTTTCCCATTTGGCTTCTAGGTCTAGCCATGACAAGTAGGTTTGCATGCAAGTCTAAGGGTTTGGGATATTCAATTTAAGTACAACATTTTTTTTAAATTATTTATTTAATATATTTTAACCAAACTATTACATCCTATCTAAATTTTAAAACATCATTTGCTTAGTCTCTTTGCCTCGACTCCTTCAAACTGTCAACTAGTGCACCTAGGGAAGTGCCCTCTATCTGAGACAAAATAGAGGGTACTTCCCCTATCCTCTCAGATAAATTACATATTTTATGTGATTTATCATGTATTATAGAGTATTTTTACCAAGTTATATCCATTTTTCTTAATCCTATACCCTCCAACTTCAACAACACCTCAAAATAGACTTGCAAAATGGACTATGTGCAAGAAATTTAAGAGTGAATTGTGTTTTGTCAATTTAGAGATATTTCTCTATTATATCTATTATGAGAGTGTCATTAGAAATTTTTTATTATTATTAATGGTTTTAAATTTTTTATTCACCATTAAAATCCCCATATACCCCTCTATATACTCTATTTAGTCAAAATTGGGTGTCACTTTTGATTGTATTCTATCTAATGATCCTTACTTGTAGGTGTAAATGACATATATAAAGTTGATTTAAATGATATAAGTTCCTAAAAATATCCTATAATTCTATCTCAATTATTTTATCATGTAATTTTACATGCATTTCCAACCTCAAAAATGGCAACCCTTACTCACTGTACTACCACCATTTAGCTGACTGTGTTCTTACTTGGGAAGGACCATTATAGGTACATGTTTGCATGATTTAGGCTTAAAAACAGATTAAAAAAATTAAATTAATTATCTTAGGGTAATTTTTCACTATTTTATGATTATTTTCTTCATCCTCATGTTTTGTCAACACCTAGACAAATTCCTTCATGCTCACTATTCAATAGTCAAACATTGTTGACTGGATGTGCATACAAAGGATCTAAGAGGTCTGTGTAGGTTAATTTAATCATGTTTTGAGATTATGAGATCACCATTACTTTTATTGAGGTGATAAAATTTTATTTCATCAATTAAAAACTCTATTTGACCCTACCTATGCACTTTTAATCCTAAAAATTGAGTCTCAACTATCTGCTGACTGAGACACCCTACTGTGGGTGTCTATTGGGATTCAATTGAGCTCATTAATGATGTTTTAAAAACTAAATTAAACCCAATTTGGTTTAAAAAATACAATTTTAAACTTTAATTTCCTCACTTGTCTTAAAACACTACATTTGGGGCTCAAAATTGGATCACTAATTGGACTGAGGTACTCTACCTCTTTAGACCCTACTTATCAGTGTTTTTTATCTACTTGGACTTGGTGATGATGCTTGGAGACTCTCCCTAAAGCTTTAAATTCATAAAACATTTTATTACACCTTAAATCAAATTTTATGTCTTCAAACATCACTAAGGCATCATGTTTAGGTCAATGTCTTATTGACTAGTTGTAGGTGTGTATTTAGGCCACTTGTATGGATTGGAAGTGTACATAGGAAGAAAAACAACAATATATCCCTCTCCCTTGATGATAACCTAGGTCATTAATTATAATTAAGTCATCTTTAGTCATTTTCATGTGTTTTCAAGTCCTAATTTTCAACTTTAGATGAACATAGGTCTCTTTAGGACTCAGTCTTGTAGACATCACTGAAAGAATTTATTCATAATTTAGCAACTTTGGGTCTCTAAGAGACCAATATCCATTTTATTTCTTCCATTAAAACTTGGAATTTATCATATATGTTATATTTTATACTAATTTATCCAATTTTTATGCTTTATAAATGTTTTCAAACATGTTATAGGGAGCCTACAAGAACTCCTCAGACCCTTATTTTACTTTTTTAAGGATTTTTGGCTTGAAAAACATAGTCACCTTATAATCATGGTTCCTCACTCAAAGTTGTCAATAAATCCTCTCAAAAATGCTGACATGATCTTATCATCATATTAATACTTTAATTAGGGCTTCAAATCATGTACAACCTCTATTGAATGTCTCTTTAGACTCTTTGACAAGGCCACCTATAGGTGGGCATTTTTTACATAGGCAGTAAGTCTAAGTTTGGGAAATGATCATGTTTTATGACATATTATGATCTTAAACTCTTCTCAAACATTTCCAATGGACTTATTTAATTTTTAATGACCTTTCATAGCTTCTTTCCAACATGAAATTCCTCATGATTGATACTTGTAGATGCACATTAATGGTTGACTATATAATTATGAGGATGTGGTGGACAACAAGCATTGTCTTGACCTCATGACTAACATCTATGCTCTCTAAAAGGCCCAAAAAATAGATCATGGTTTTAATAACTTTATTAAATCTTCTATATCACATTTCAATTCTTGAAAACTTCTGTAGGCACCTTGAAAGGTATGTAGTCAGACTGTGTGTAAGTGTGTACAATGAGTGCATTTTATGGAATATTGCATTGGAGGATGAAATTATAGGAATATATTGATAAAAATACATTTGATACATGGTGAAGCATCTATCACAACCACCTAAAGAAAATTTAAAAACATGAAGATCTGGAAATGGTGAAAATAAACCTATCATCCCACCTAAGACTAGTTTACAAATTTGAGATATTTTGCCCTTAAAATAAAATTTAAACTTGAAAATAAGAATAGAAAAAATTTGAGGTTAGAATTTACATCCTCTGTAACCAATATCATAAATTTATTTTTATGTAATATCCCAAATAAGATCAAAACCTATAGGGTGTACATATTAGCAAGTAGATTTTCAAGGTCAACTTCTTAGGAATGGTTCATAAATATCAGACCACCATTACTCTACAACCAAACATCAAATGGAATATTATTTATTTTATAATACACCCCAAGATCATTTTGCCTAAAACCTCTTCTGTAGACTGTACCAAGTATAAAGCTGTAGGTCACTTCTGCTTACCAAGAAGGGTGAAAAACAAAACATTTTTAGACCAAAAATGTCACTTTTAAATGATTTCAAATGTGTAATTGAGAATGGATAAGTTTAAGAGGCATTTTTTTATTCTTTCCCATGTGACACACTTCCCAAGGAGATATGCAAGTGCCAAATTTCTTTGCCTCAAGGAAACTACCCTTGTTTTAAGGAACCTATTAATTTTAGTTATAAAAAGTTATTTAAGACATAATACTACACATGTGGCATCAAATCATGTTTGGGAACCTTCACACTTCCCAATAAATTCATAAAATTTATTAGATGCTCAATTTTAACCCCTAAAATGACTCAAAAGGACATGTTGACTAATAAAAATGATGACCAAGGCTAATATAGCATTTAATGACACTAAACTACATATAATACACCTTATGACCAAATTTTATACCCCTTAAAACCTTTAAATACCAAGATTTTACCTATAGGTGCCTTGATTTGATTTAAAAAGTTAAACTTGGTCAACAAATTAGTGACTCCTAGGGGTAGTATACCTTCTATACTAACTAGGCCAGTAGCCTTATTAGTCCATTGGGTTTAGGAGTCATCTAAATTATAAGACAAATAAGGAAACCTTTGACCATTTAACATCAAGACAATACCACTAATTACCTAACCACTCAAAGTAAGGACACACACAAAACAAGATAATAAACATGTGCCTCATGAGAACTTATGGAACACATAAACTAAACTAAACAAACTAACTCAAACACTAACTAACCTGAGGTGAGAACTATCTCCTAGATCAAAGGGAAAGTTTGAAGCTCTTCTTGCTTTATGACATGAAGTATTTAGTGAGACATGTAGCCTTTTGATCCTTGGCATTGATGCTTCCAACTTTCTTATGATGTTTTCCAACTCTATTGGCATGATTTTCATTGAAAACCAGATAGATTCAAACATGTTGGCTGTAGAAATGAACTCTTATTTCATCCAAAATTAGAAATTCTCATGTGGATCTTCAATTGTATCCTCATTCTTGATTTACATAGGGCTCTCACTAAATTTGGGTTTCTTATCAGCTATAATTTCTTCTAGTTCATCAAGGAGCTTTTCATACTCTATCTAATCTTGAGCATTTTCTGCCATGGAATATTCTTCTTCACCTTGCCATATACTTGGCCCTCAACTTGGAAAAGCTCTTCAATCTCTTGAAAGAGATTCATTTGTATATTCCATTCATCTTTGTCCTCTTCATGCTCTAGAAATACTACCTCTTCAATCTTCTCTTCTTGATGTGTGATGCCATCAAGCTAGTGTTATTAAAGCTCCAATGTATCTAATAGTGATTAAAGGTCAATATAAGGTATTGTATCATCTTTAAGAACAAAATATTGCATATTGGTCTCAAGAGACCTTTCTAGGGCTATAATCTCTTTGGGAAAGACTTTAAATTATTCTCTATCTATAATAACACATTAATCTTCATACTTAAGATTATTATCCACCACTTTTTTATCAGATGTAGAGTCTTCATCAAGGGCTGAAAGATCTTGCATATATTTCTCCTTCATGGTTATGCAAAGACTAGGCATCTTGAAGTCATGTGACCTATCCCAATGAGGCTGCCATGGAGGTATGTCTTCTTCAAGCAAGAGTTCTCTTTATTTATCAACCAACTACTCTTATTTAGGTTACCATACTATAGGTCCATTAAGGAAAAGGGTGATGGGGTGATGAAAATATGAACTAGTTGGTGGAGGTGGCACATATAACTCAAAATCATATTGGGAATGGAATGTAGGGGGATCTTTTGGAATCTCTTGAGGAAGGGAAGGCAAACTTTGGGATAAAACCACTTGATTTTATTCTTTCGACTTGAAAATTCATTCATTCACATCTTATTTATCTTTAATAATATCTTTAGAAAGGGTTGATGGGGTGTGTTTAGGCATATGATCTTATTTTGGGTTTAAACCTTCCATCACACGTTGAGTTAGTAGCTTCATCCTTGACTCTAACTCTTCAAGTTGTTTGGCTAGGTTCTCTTGGAAAATTCTCTCTTGAATCTGATATGAATAATCATAAGTAATACAAGGGGCTTCATATGGAGGACAAGAGGTTTATTTAGGAAGGGTAGGGGGAACTTACAAATGATCAACTTCATTCATAACCTCACACTCCTTATCAACCAAACTTTTATCCTCTTTCTTTCCCCATGAATCCACTATCTTATTATAGCTTAGGATGATAGGATTATAAGTATATTTTGGGGTTGTGGGGATGAAATGTGAGAGGTAAATGAGGGCTTAAATTCTACTTCTCTTGCTACTAAGATGGACTGCTATATTTTCTTATTGGCTAACTCAATTTGTCTATCAAGGTTTACTTCAAACACAAGGCTAGTCTTTCCAACTCTCTCTTCCACTTGATTTGAAAAAAGATTACCTTAGAAATATTGATTAGGCTCATGATTAGGGATCAAATATGGATGATATAAAACTTAGGGATGTGTATATGAAGTTTGATATACTTTTTAAGGCTGTCACTCTTGAATGCTTAACTTATCCTCCAAGGATGCCATCAAACCACTCATATCTAGCATTTCACTTGTAACCCTTTGCCAATTGGCTCTCTTAATAGGTGCACTCTCTCTTTTGACCAAATATAAGGCATAATTAACCTTGTTAATGGAATGTATAGGTACCTCTTGACCACATTCTCTTAGAGTACCAAGCTCCAACATGTAATTCTCATATCCCAAGAATGTCTTCTTGAAAGTGGAAATAGATTGAGTTGAGAAGTCTTTAGGTTCACTAGGGAAAGTAAGACATTGATGAGGCTGAATATAGGACTGGTAAGAATCATGATAAGGTTGAATATGATCATATTGGGGCTGATAATAACCATAGTGGGGCTAGTATACTTCATGAAAGGGTTGATTAAGGACTTGTTCTTGTTGATAGGGAATGACACAAGCTTGCAATATATCACCAACTTGTAAAGAAAAAAACTCAACACCAAAGTTAGACATAAAACCTCATGAAATAGATAACACAAATAATATTGAAAATGAAACTTGGGTTGCTTGACTAGCTAATGTATCTTCAGACTCATTATTGATGCTTTGATAAATGCCTCCAAAGTTTGATTATTGAGAGACAACATCAAAAATATCTAAATCTCTTGGACCAAGAGTCCCACTAGACATGCCAAAAACTATTTTCACTCTTTGAAGAGATGTAAAATCTCTCCTCATCTAAGTGGCACAATGGAAACACCTCTAGGCTTGTGAGAAGCCTAAGGATGAGGTGAATCTCTAGATAGGGATAGTTCCCTTGATGTACCACTTTGGATCACAACTAAAACTAAAATTTTGGGTGAAAAGGGAGAATGATAAATGAAATAAAACTACTCTAAGGGAGATGATACACAAAATAACATGATGAATTCCAACCAATATCATGTTACACATGAGAACAGAGGACAAATTGAACATACACTTCTTCAATTTATGTCTTCTCACATCAATGTTACATTATGAGGTTATGGATTAATGCCTTAGGTTAGGAGGACTATAAAAGAGGATTTTAATAGAACTATTGAATATAATAACTCACTAAAACTTGAAAATATCCTAGAACACTTCACATGCCATGCAAGAAGAGGTTGTAAATAGGTGAAAGAATGAAATAACATGCTAAGGAATCCATAGTTTTCAGTAAGTAAGATTCATCATCTAATTAAAACCAATATTAAAATTAATTAAATAGGTAAAAATAAATATTATTATTGATAAAATGGTATGAATTTTATTAGGGCTTCACCATACTCAGCTGCAGCATAAAGTATAATGGCCAAAATGGCTAGTTCTTATCGAACTTGAGAGAGAGAGAGAGAAGAGAAGAGAGAAGTCAAAGGGTCATAAGGACACTTGTAAATATGAGAGAATAAGTTAATAATTCATTATGATAGTATATTGGATGAACCATGTAATTTAAATAATCCCAAGTTTCCATACAATTCATCAAACTCTTACAAAGTGGCATAAAACTCCTCATTCTTGCTCAAAAAAATTGCCTTCAAGATTGGTCTTTTTTGAGAACCTCATAACTAACTAGGACCAATTAAAATTATTTAAATTAATGTTAATAGTTTTATTTATTCTTCTCCATGCATTTTTTTTAGACCTGTTCCTCTAAAATCATCTAAAAAGGAGCTATCATCATCTACAGTAAAAAAAACTCTTCCTTTATGCACCCTATACACTTGGAATCCAAAAAGACATCAATTACTCATGAAAATACATGGGAGGGAGTTTTTTACACCTATAAATACCCTTTATTTCTTTATATTCATCAAGGACACCTTAAATTTAAATCACTTAAAGATCTCCACCCTTCTCACTAGCTTGTCCACTATGCCAGTTTTGACTGGCTAAGATGGATCACCTAGTTCTAACACAAGATATTTTTATTGGAAATAAATGACCATAATAAGTTATAAAAATTATAAACCTTCCATCCAAACCTTATTTCATCCTTTAACTCATCATAGTGGGAATTATATTGAGGGAGCAATATTTAAGTTAAAATAGGTTTCATGAGAAAAAAATTCCATTTGATCAACTATCCAACTCCATTTCCTCCATCAAGTCACTAATTAGGGTTTGTAAGGGTTTTTGACAATTTTGATTCTTAATCTTTGTTCATATAGGTTTCAAGTTAAATTTGAAAAAAAAAATCACTAATTTGATGTTAAAGTACCTTAATAGCTTCCAAAAACTCCTTTTTCTCCCATGTAAATCCTCCTAGAAGATATGAGCATTTGAATCTGACTTATCGAGCTTATTTTCTTATTTTTTAGGTCTGAGTTGCTTTTATGCCAAAAATGGATTCCTCATGACGTATATTGAATAAAAATAGATTTAAAACCTATTATATAGTCTCAAAAACATTTTATAATAGGTTTTAATGCTCACTATAATCTTTAAAGGAAGTTGGGTTCCCATTTAGCTTCTAGGCCTAGCCATGCCTAGTATGTTTGCCTACAAGTCTAAGGGTTTGGGTTATTCCATTTAACTCCACATTTTATTTTTTATTTATTCATTTTTACATAGATGTGGACCAACCTATTACATCCTCTCTCAAGTTTAAAACATCATCTAGTTAGTCTCTTTGCCTCCACTCCTTCAAACTGTCAACTAATGCACATAGGGAAGTGCCCTCTATCTGAGATAACAAAGGTTACTTCCTATATTCTCCTATATATATATATATATATATATATATATATATATATATATATATATATATGGGACTTTTCATGTCTTATATAGGCTCTGTACCAAATTCTATCCATTTGTCTCAATCCTATACCCTCCAACTTCAACAAAACCTCAAGATAGACTTTTAAAATAGATCATGTGTAGGAAATTTAAGAGTGGATTATGTTTTGTCAATATATATATATATATATATATATATATATATATATTATGAGAGTGTAATTTTAAATTTTTTATATTTATTAATGGGTTTACATGTTTTCTTCACCATTCAAATCCCTATATACCCCTCTATATACTCTGTTTGGTTAAAACTGGGTGTCAATTTTGACTGTATTCCATCTAACGATTCCTACCTATAGGTGTACTTGACATATATAAATTTGATTAGAGTTATATAATGTCTTTAAAATATCCTATAATTATATATAAATCATTTTATCATGTCATTTTGCATGCATTTCCAACCTCAAAAGTGGTAACCCTTACTCACTGTACTACCACCATTCAGCTAGCTATGTTCTTGATTGGCAAGGACCATTATAGGTGCATGTTTGCATGATTTATACTTGAAAAAAGAGTAAAAAAACTATCCTTATGGTCATTTGACACTAATTTATTCTTATTTTCTTCATCCTCATGTATTTTCAACACCTAGACAAACTCCTTCATGCTCACTATTCATACAGTCAAACATTGTTGACTATAGGTTCATACAGAGGGTCTAAGAGGTCTATGTAGGTTGATTTCATCATGTTTGGATATTAATAGGTCACCATTAATTTTATTTAGGTTATCATATGTTATTTCATTAGGTAAAAACTCTATTTAACCTTGCCTATGCACTTTTGATCCTCAAAACTGAGTCTCAACTGCTTGTTGATTGAGACACCCTATTGTGGGTGTCTATTAGGATTTAAATAAACTCATTCATGATATTTGAGAAATTAATTTAAACCCCATTTGGTCAAAAAAATCATTTTTTGACTTTAATTTCCTCACTTGTCTTAAAACACTACTTTTGGGCCTCAAAATTGTATCACTTGTTAGACCAAGGTACTATGCCCCTTTAGACCCTGCCTGTAGGTGTTTTTTTATCTTGTTGGACTTGGTGATGATGAATAGAGACTATCCATGTTTCCTTTAAGTCATAAAACATTTTATTACATATTCACTCACCTTTTATGTCTTCAAACATTGCTAATACATCATGTTTAAGTCACTATCTTGTTGATTGGTTGTAGGTGTGCGTTTAGGCCACCTGTATGGACTAGAAGTGTACATGGGAAGCAAAACAATAGTTTATCCCTCTCCTTTGATGATAACCTAGGTAATGAATGACACTTGAGTCATTTTTAATCATATTAATGTGTTTTAAAGTCCTAATTTTCAACTTGAGGTGAACATAGGTCTCTGTAGGACTTAGTCCTGTAGACATCACTAAAGGAATTTAGTCATAATTTGGAAACTTTGGGTCTCTAAGAGACCAATCTCCATTTTATTTCTGCCATTTAAACTTGGAATGGATCCTATATATTTTATGGGATACAAATTTCACCCATTTTTATTCTTTATAAACATTTACAAACATGTTATAGGGAGCCTACAACAACCCCTTAGACCCCTATTTTGCTTTTTTAGGAACTTGTGACCTGAAAAACACATTTACCTTATAATCATGGTTCCTCACTCAACTTTGTAAATCAATCCTATCAAAAATTATTACATGCTCTCACCATCATCTCAAAAATTCAAGGAGGGATTCAACTCATGTATAACCTCTCATGAATGGCTCTTTAGACTCTCTGACTAGGCCACCTAAAGGTAGGCATTTTCCACATAGGTAGTAAGTCCAAGTTTGAGAAATGAACATGTTTTATTACATATTATGCTCTTAAACTATTCTAAAAACTTTCTAATGGATTCATTTAATTATCAATTACCTTTCATATATTATTTCCAACATGAAATTCCTCATGGTGATACCTTTTGATGCACATTAATGGTTGACTATGTAATTATAAGGATGTGGTGGACAATAGGCATTGTATTAAACTCATGACTAACATACATGCTCTCTAAAAGGTCCAAAAAATATATCATGGTCTGAATAACTTGAGGAAATATTCTATATCACATTTCAATGCTTTAAAACTCCCATAGGCACCTTGAAAGGTATGTAGGCAGACTGTGTGCAAGTGTGTATAATGAGTGCATTTCATGGAATGTTTCTTTGGAGGATGAAATATTAGGAGGAGGGGACCAATAAGACATTTAATACATGGTGAAAGACCTATCACAAACCCCTATAGACATTTTAAAATCATGAAAATCTAGAAATGGTGAAAAGAAACAGGTCATCCCACATAAGACCACTCTACAAATTTGAAATGTTTTACCCATAAAATGAACTTAAATCTTGAAACTAATCATGGAAATAATTATATGTGAGATTTAACATCCTAGAGAACCAAGATAAGTATCTAAGTTATATGGAATCTCCCAAATAAGAACAAAACCTGCATGGTACATAAATCTATACAAGTCATTAAATGTTCACTGTTGACCCCTAAAATGACTCAAAGGGACATGTTAGCTAATAAAAATGATGACCAAGGCTAATATAACATTTAATGACACCAAATTACATACAATACACATTATAACAAAATGTTATACCCACTAAAACATCTAAATATCATGTTTTTACCTTTAGGTGCCCAAATTTGACTTAAAAAGTCAAATTTGGTCAATAGGTTGGGTGTGTGGGCATCAAAACGTGAATAGGCACAAAAAATGTGACTAAGTTTGATGTCATAGATTTTGCATAGACTAAGATACCATAGTTGAGGTTGGTGGTAAAATAAGGTTGGACTAGAAGGATAGGTGATAAGGTAACCAAGCCATAATGTTAGGAATAGTTAATATGGGTTATTCTTATAAGCTCAAGTCTCCTAGGCAAGGTTGATGTATTCATAGGTATTCAAAAACTAGATGTGATATTGAGGTAAAAAATGGTTACAGGTGTTGAGACCACAAAGTTTCATGATCTAAGTCATTGGAATGATTGGTGCATAAAATTAGCACAAGTTAGTTTAAATATGGTAGGGTAATTGATGTGGTCAAAATGATCAAGGCAATGCTACCATAAAAGTTACAAAATGGTGGGTCAAAATGACCAAGGTTATGGTTAATGGGTCAGTTGGTTAGTAGAGAATAAGGTTAAGGTTACTATGTTTGGTAAAAGGGGACCTATTTCCTCAAGAAAGGGTACAAAAATGAGGTCTAAAAGACCAATAAGAATCTTAGGAAGAAATGTTTTTGTTAGATTAAGGGTTGATAAGTTAAAAAATAGGGTTGGATGGGTAAGTTCCTAAGTGGGTCAACTATCGATGATTAGGATCAATCATCGATGGTCACCTAGTTACCATAATGGTCAAACATAATCCCTAAAAAGGTGATCATAAAAGGTTGAATGAGGTATTATTTTCTCATTTGGAATTTGACCAATGGTGCTCTCTACATTTTTATTATTTGAAAATGATGATGATTTATTTTTTATGATAGAGTGAGTGAGGACTATTAGAGAGTTGATGTGAGAGGTATATGTTTGATCAAGGTTAGACAATGAGGTTGATTGAGACCAAAGTTGGATAGGGTAGAGGAGATCTAACTATGATACAGTGAGGCAGAGGCAGAGTGTAGGGACATGTAGTGGTGATGGTTTTAAGGGTTCCACCATGATGGAAGACATGTAGAGAGGTAGGGGATGTCTTTAATTTGTAGTTATTTCTTTAATTTATTATTTCTCAGGGTAGGGGTTCATTAAAAATGGGGGTTTTGAGTTTTGTATGGAATTCGTAGAGGGGTGGGAAATAGGGTGATGTTATGAAGGTAAGAGAGGGGGTGAGAATGTTTATGTAGGAATATAAGTGTTTGGTTGAGTGATATGAAGGTTGGGTGGGAAAAACCTAGGGTTAGGTCATCAATGGTCACCACATAGTGACATTCAGTGTTTTTTATTGATCATTGTTAGTCAATAAGTGATCATAAGATGGTCAATGTGTCCACTATCACTAGTCCACCATCGAACCATCCATAGTCTAGGGTCGATCAGAGGAACCATCATCATTCAATACTTGACCATTGATGGTATATCATAAGTTTGGTATAAGGTTTAAAGATTATTTTATGTATGTTTTAAGGTAAGAGTTGTGAATGGAATGGGATACAGAAGGTAGGGGTTAGGAATGGGTGAAGGGTAGGAATTGTGTAGAGGATGTAAGGTAGGATACGTCTAAAAGTAAGATGTTGTTTAGGTAGGATTTGGTTAATGTTAGGTAAATAGGTTAAGGTAAGGGTGAGGGTTAATAGATAAAATGTATAAGCAATTTTTGATGGGTAAGTTAAACTATGGTATACATCTAACTTTATAGGCAAGGGAGTAGATACAAACACGAGACTAAGTGCCTCAGCTCTTGGATGACGTACATTAAGAATGATAGATAAGGAGTGGTAACACATGATATTAGTTCCCTTAGGAGGCATGATATATTATCAACATGTTCCTAGAGATGAGGCTATGTAGATGCCCTCATTGAGAGATGGGACTTAGCTACTAACACTTTCTTGCTTTCTACTGGAGAGATTACCATCCTACCAAAGGATATTCATTATATTTTGTCGTTATTGATATAGGATGAGCTAATAGAGTTTATCAGTGATGAGGAATGATATCAGTATATGGATTATTTATTTGGAGAGGACTTTGTTCATGTGAGGTGGCATACTAGAGGACTCCACTATGTACCTATGTACCACATGGATAGGGGAGGGAGATAGATTGTCATGATGATGATGATAGCCATGACTTATTATGCACTATCAGACTCTAATAGTGGTAGATTTCTTTTTCTATTGATAGGCATTCTTGTAGGCATATTGATGAACTAGAAAGTTTATGCTTGGTCCTGAATATTACTAGTGAAAATTGACCATGAACTCTGGGGATACATATTACATAGACATTATAGTGTTATCACTCACTTTATTTTGCATTATTTGGCATATGAGCACATCAGAATGTTGTGACAAGGTGGGTTTCCAAGGTACACATGGAGTTAGATGGAATTTAAAGTTATTTTTATGAGGTGGAGAGGTGATTACACACTCATACCATCTAGAAGAGTAGAACGAGACTTAGAATGGTATAGAGATAGGTTGGAGGCATTAGTAGATGCAAAGGTTATCTAGAGGTCATACACTAAATTCTCAACATGGGTGAGCTATGCTAGGTAGACCTTATCACTATAAAGTTATAGGTGGATATATGGGAGACATGAGCATGAGGTGGATCTCATCCCATTCAACAAGGTTATGAGATATTTTGGGTTAGTGCAAGGTGTCCTAGGTGAGTTTATGAGGTATAGGAGAGAGGATGTTGAGGTACCACTACCTCTAATATAACCTAAAGAGATAGAGATTGACTATGAGGAGCTACCAATGGTCACATTTATTGATGATGTAGGGGTTATGATAAATTACCTTATATGGTTTTAGGTGCATTATGCAGTGAGTGTTTGGGGGAGATGGTCCATAATAATCTCTTGATGTAGACATGGTGGAGTGGGGTGGGGGCCAAAGGGATGTGGATGCCCCTAATCGATATGCACTTATTGTGGATAGATATAAAGCTAGGGCAACAGTAGAAATATCATAGGAAGCTCTGTCAATAATGATCTTAGAGAGATAAAACACAAGGCCAGCTGGATACTCTCATGTAAGAGAGGGATTAAATGAGAGCGTAGATAGCATTGGTGACACAAAAGAGGGATGCTCTGAGACAAGTAGGAGGGAGGGAATTGACACCTATAAGACCATTAAGGACCATCTCTATGGTGAGGTATGTGGCCATGGTTGAGGAGCTCAGATACTATGAGGCACTAGTCTTTAGACAACTTCTAGATGAGCCCTAATATGCTGAGTACAAAGAAATAATTATTGGGCAAGCTAGTAGTGCTACATCAAGTTAGTGGGAATAATTTATAGGTGTATAGATAGATATCATAGGTCCAAGGATCAGTAGTGCCCCTCCACCTTAGACTCCTATGAGATGCCTATTTTGATGTATGATATTGTTTTGATACTAGCCTGCGAGCCAATGTAATGAGATGTACACATTTTTTTGAGAGACATGGACATTATTATGATATATGATTATGAGTTTATTGACATGATTATGGGTTATGGATGTTTTTTATGGGTATGGTTAGTTATTTGATTCTCTTAATCTAATGATGTTGTTTATGATATGATCATGATGTTATGATTAGTATTTCTCTTATGATGATATGATTATGTCTTAGTGAATGCATCAACAAAGAGGTTTGAGAAAAAAGGAGACATAATTCTCTTTCATTAGTGAGGACAAAAACAAAAGTAATTTAAGATCATCTTATGAACATAATCCCTTCACATGCTTTACATAAGTGTTTATTAAATGGTTAAAAAATGTTTATTGATCACATAGTGTCAGGTAAGCTCAGAGTCCGTTCTTGTATAAAAGGGGAGATGGATGATTGAAGGAACCTTCTTGTGAGACTATCATTCCCCTTTTGTATGTTACCAAAGAGTTATTATAGACAAAGCTATGTCATGGATGGTTTATACTAATTGATGTAGGAAATCTACACATGGAAGCCAATTGTGGTTACCAAATAATGGGTTTTTTGATATTTTTGTTATTGTTTTGAGAGGTTGGGGAAGCTGATCAATGTGAGAAACTTTCAAAAAATTTCTTGCTTTTGAAAAATTCTTTTACTTATCAATCCTTCAAGGGAATGGTCTAATATTTTATAGACTTGTTTTAGGCTTCGTGATAGTTGTCCTTCAAGGGAGTAGTCTACCTTACCTTGAGAAATTTTGATTGGTTTTTGTAGCTATCCTTTTATGGAGTAGTTTGTTAATGCTATAAATGACCCATAGGATAGATGCCTATTAATGTTTTTAATTTTGATGACATATAATTTCTTATATAGTCTAAAAGGCTTACCTTTACAAAGGAAAAACTAAAGTATAAGAAGGTTAAAATAATGGGTGAGTGGATTTTTTGAGATTAAAAAACAATTGGATTCCATCCTATTAGGGACAAAAAATATCCATGAGAATCATGCCATGGATAGAGCCATAGTACCCATATTTAGGATTAAGGCTACAACTATGATGGAAAATCACATGACTCTATGCTTTAATCAATAGTCCTCAAAGTGAGGGGATGAAGGTGAAAATTTGGTAAAAAGAGGGATGATCTTAAGTTAGATATAAGGTGAGTTTGATCTTATTTAATAAAAAAAGGACATAGATGTGAAGCACTGAGAGGCTCAAGTTCTAGTGTCCCCTCAAGAAAGGATAAATAGTAAGCTCATGATCCATACTTGTGCATAATAATATAAGGTCTAAGACAATTAAAAGCAAACTTTCCCTACTTTATTTTCTCTATATTGGTTACATGTTGATTTTCTTTTAAGATGAGGTCCCTAATGTTGAATTCTCTTTCTTGTAGGTTTTTTTTGTAAGCATGGTTTATTCATCCTTGTTCAAAATGAAGATGGTTAAATGAGGCCAAATTACACTCATCAATTAGTTTAAGTTGGGTTAAACATTCTTGATGATAATCACCCTCAGAAATGATATCCTTTAGGGATATGCAAAGAGAGACAATTTGGACTTCGAGAAGAAAAACAACCTCTACCCCGAAAACAAAAGAAAAAGGTGTAACAACTATAGGGGTTCCAATGCTAGTACAATATGCCCATAAGGTGAAAGGAATGTGTAAATTCCAATCTTGACTAGATGTATTAACCAATTTAGTTAGCATATTGTTAAGGGTTTTTTTAGAAGATTTATCCTATCCGTTAGCTCATGGACAATAAGATGAGGAGAAACTCAACTTACTATAAAATGCATCACAAATAACTTGGACTTTTTCAAATTTTAAAATATTTACCATTATCAGTGATTATCTTATGAGTAACACTGAAATGATAGATAATTTGATGGCTAATAAAATTGATAATAATTTTAGCTTTGGTTGAGATAAGAGGAATATCTTCCACCCATTTGGTGAAATATTCTATAACAATGATGATATAATGATGTCACTATGAATAATGGGGATTAATTTCACTAATAATATC
Source organism: Torreya grandis (assembly GCA_037957365.1). NCBI lineage: Eukaryota > Viridiplantae > Streptophyta > Pinopsida > Cupressales > Taxaceae > Torreya > Torreya grandis. The sequence goes on along the minus strand of JARHVA010005622.1, from coordinate 226,728 downwards.
CAGTCCCCATTGTGAGAAGGGCAAAAAATCCTTAGATAATTAGAGGCTATGACTAGATGTGTGATATAAATTGGTGTGTTTTTTATATTTAACACACTTCTTCATGTAATAATATCATTATTTATTAAGGGTTTGTTCATAGTAGCCAAGGTGAAGGATACATTTAGCGATAACTAGGCCACAAAAATGTCCCCCACAAATCCCATCATGCATTTATTTGATAGCATGAGAAATTTCATGACCACATAGGCAAAGGAAAAGGAGACCATAAAAGCCATGCTCGTAAATAATTCCCCTTAGTATGGTATAATAAGAGGTACCATGAATGAATGCTCTTCAACCATTCCTAAAAATATTGGAGGGAATGACGCCTAGGTTTAGATAGTCTAAGATCTATTTATACCAAAGGTTGGGTTGGGTCTCCTCCCCACTAAATATGGAAGGAAGGTTTGATGTGGTATAACAAGGATTATTAAGATGATGGATAGAAAAAAATATCTTAGATTCAGAAGGTGTGGATGGGATTTGGGAAGCAAGGGAAGCTATTATGTCAGCAAAATTATTATTAGACAATGTAATGGTTTGGATAAGGTAATGTTTAAATGATGCACAAGAGTAAATCAAATATCTATTTATACTATTGAAATATGTCATTTATACATTGATAACATCCATTTATTTGATTGACCATGAGCTAGGAGTCACTACAAACACTGAGTGTCTTGACTTCCAAGGCTAGAACAGTTTAGAGACCTATCACTAGGGCTTCATACTGATCCATGTTATTGGTAAAATCAAAATCAATCTTGAAAGATAAAGGAAGGGGTTCATCATTAAGGGGGATGAGAATGATACTATAATCCTCACCACTTTTTCACTTTGATCCATCAAAGAACATGGTCATTTTATAGGTGACGTCCTCTTGTGAAAGAGTTATGATGGACTCATTATGAAACTCAAGAGGAAAAGGCTGGCTATGTTTTAAAGGCCCTTAAACCAATTTTTAGTGATTACTTTACCCTTAATTGAATTTTATTGGAGGAAATTAGGGTCAAACTCAACTAATAACATGATCCACTTAGCCATATGTTGGTTTTGGTATGGCTTGGAGTGCATATACTCGAGTGGGTCATTGTTGGTTATGACATAGGTCTTGTGGTTAAGAAGAAAGTGGTACAATTTAGAAGCTATGAAGACCAAGGAAAGGAAAAGTTTTTGATATGGGTGTATCGAGTCTCATACTCTATAAGCATTTGACTTATATAGTAGACAAATTGCTCTTTATGCATCCCATCTTAATGTGCAAGCATTGCCCCTAAGGAGTGGTCAGTGGAAAAAATATAAAGGTAAAAATGTTGATCCTTCTTGGGAGGAATGAGGATGGGTGGAGAAAGGGGGTACTCTTTAAGTGAATTGAAGGCCTTTTAGCATTCCTTATTCCACTTAAAAGATACATATTTTTTTAGAAGATGCTAGAAAGGTTGGCATCTATTAGATAATTGCGAGATGAAGTGACTATTAGAGCTTCCCCTAAAAATTATGGAGTTGCATGAGGTGATTCAGAGTAGCCTTGTCAAAGATCAATTTGATTTTGGTGCGATAAATTTCAATTCCTCAAAGAGAGATGATAAATCCAAAGATCTTTCTTGATAAGACCACAAAAATTCATTTCTTGGGATTAAGGTAAACATGGTAATGGATCAGGTGTTTGAAAATAACCTTGAGAATTTATAAATGATATTTAAAACATTTAAATTTCCCAAGAAGGTCATCTACATAATCCTATATAGTTTTTTGAATAAGGTCATGGAAGATATAGGTCATGGCATATTGGTAGGTTGCACCAGCATTTTTCTAACCAAAAGGCATGACCTTGTAAAAAAAGGTTCCCCATGGGGTGATAAAAGTAATTTTATGTTGGTCTTCAGGGGTAATCAAGATTTGATTATAGCCTGAGAAACTATCCATAAGAGATAACATCTCATGGTCGAATGTAAGATTAAGACGTTGGTCAATGCTTGGCAAATGAAAGTTTTCCTTTGGGAAAGCAAGGTTAAGATCATGAAAAACCATGCAAATTCAAATTCCCCCTATTTATTTGGTGATAGGGGTAACATTCTAGACTCATTAGGGATAATAAATGGTTGGATGAATTTTATGGATAAGAGGTGTTAAAGCTCTTGTTTGACAAGAAAGGCTATGTGAGGTTGCATCTGACAAAGCTTTTGCTTGACAAGATTGACATTTTGGGTAGTATTAATATTATGGGTAGTGATGGATGGGTCAATTCCTATCATGTCACTATAAGAATAAGTAAATGCTATGTTATGGTCTCACAAGAAGGAGGGAAAATATTGAAGCTCTAAGGAATATAGTGATTGGCCAATGTTGATAATGTTTGGGTTATATTAAGTACCCAAGTTAACATCCATGGTGAATTCATTCAACATGGTTAATGTCTCAAGAGGGAGGGATTTATGGATAGAGGAATATTCTATGCCAAGATAAGCAAGAAGGGAATCATAATCCTAACACTAAATGGTATTAATGGTAGGGGAGTCATCTTATAACACCTTAGGATGAGTTAGAAGAATGGTTATGGTCCCCCCATACTTTTGATAAGTTATGGGTCCAAGGATAATCATGTTGATAAAAAAGAGTTAGGAGGAATGGTATCAAAATTCTCAAATTTTGATGGGGAATGGGTTGGTGATGATAGAACTTCCTCATCAATGATTGTAATGGGAGTTGAATTGGTTAGTTCTTCAGGTGTAATGAATATAATAATAAATTTATCATGAGGATTTTGGGTCTTACATGGAAACAACTCATGTCATCCATGTTCCTAATGTCTTAGACTAAATCCCTTCCAAGCACACCTATGGAGGTATGTCATGGCAAACTCTAATTTATCTATATAGGAGAAATTAAAGGTGAATGGTCAAGGAGAAGAGGAGGCAGAGGAGGCAACAAGTAGTTGATCAAGTCCCCCATAGAAAATATTAGTTTAGAGATTAGGAAGCCTAAAAGGAATAATGGTTTTAATATTGGGATCATAACTAGGGTTCTAGTCAAGGTTCCCATACTCCTAGGGAGTAGGGAAGGAATCTAAGGTAAAGAGGTGATATTCCCCAAGTGAGAGATGTTAGAATGTTGATTCCAAGGGGTTTTTCATGGGGATTTGGGTAGAAGGGATGGATGAGCTAGTTGAGGCTTGGTTGATGGAAGAGGTGGATTCATCATTGGTTGGTGGAGGCTTGGTGGATGGACGGAGGAGAACATCATTTGGATGGTACATCATGTTGCATGATGTAAAAGGACTTGGGTTAGTTTGTATGGTAATTAATTGACCCTCTTATTCAAATTTGATGCATCGATGTAGGGTAGATGATACACAATTCATGGAATAGATCTAAGGGTATCAAAGTAGAAAATTATATTAGAACTCACCTTATACTACGTAAAAGAGCATAGGAAGCATGCAAGGTCCTAAATGAATGTGGAGGATGACAGTTCCTAGAGTTATTTCCATAGTGTCATTAAAGGGGTAGAGCATCACTATGGTTTATGACATAATATTCTCTATCAATTTCAACTATTCATATGCATGGGAGGAGATAATGTCGATGTTATCTCCTCCATCAATCATAACCCTTTTGATGTGGATTTGGTTGATGTATGTGGTAATAAAGAGGGTAGGATATAAATCCTAGGGATGAATGGAGGTTATTTTCAAACCATTAAAGGTAACACAAGTGGAAAGTTAAAGGGATCCAACAAAGACTGCTAGAGGTTGTAGATCTTTAGTTGAACCTCTATGGTTTTAAAAAACTCTATCATCATGTAGTAGTGATAGGGCAAGGTATTAATCTATTCATATAAACTAATTTTCACTGATGTTTGGTGTAGTTGATTTAGAACTCATATTTGGATTGACTCGAAAGGGTTGGATTGGGAGGCACCCAAGATGGACACCTTGGGTTTAGGATTGGGTGAAGGTGTTTAGGTTTAGTTGGGTGATTTGGTAGTGGAGGAAGGGTATGTCCATTGATTTGACACCTTTCTCTTCCCTTTATCCTTTTTTGGGGATTATGATCATGTGACCACATGGATGGTATGGATTTGGGAAAGAGTTGGGCTAGAGGACTACTTCAGTTCCTCCTCACTCTTAGATGAGAGTGTGGGAGTAGGTAAGTCTGGGGTGGTGGCTTGTGGTTTTTGGATGGATGGTGGGCTTAGGGGAGGCTCTTTTGATAATATATCATTGTCAACACATATCTAATGGATTAGGACTTGGATATCTTTACAGTTCTATGTATCATGTCTTGGCATTTTATGGTATGAGAAAATTAGATTATCTTTAAACCAAGATGGCTTAGGACTATGAGGGTCAATGGTTTTATAAGAGGAAAATTCAAGCATGAAGATTGCAATAATATTTAAAAGATGGTCGAATAAGACTCAAGCAAGGTGATAAGGGTGTTTGGGTTTTAGATTTGGATGTCGATATGGAAGCCTTCTCAGGAGTAAGCTTCACAATAAGGGTTTTGGGTGGTGGAATATTATTGGTGGGTGGTGTTTTGGAATTTAATCCCTTAGAAGTAGATGGTTCAAAAATTAATGACTTGGGGGCAGATGGTTTGAAGGTAAAATGTTTAGAAATATCATGATTGGTAGTGAGTGATTTATGAATAGAAGGGTTAGAAGTAGAAGGCTTGGTAGTGGAGGTTCTAGAGGCAGAAGGCATGGAAAGAATAGGTAGAGGTGTATCTAATAGGAGGTTGGGTTTGGGTTGTATTTTGGAAACATATGTTCTTAATAAAAGGATGAGGTCCTAGGATTGAATAAGGATGTGGTCCTAAAATGGAAGGTAATGTAGAAAAAGGTGGTAAGGTTTTGGTTTTTAGGATGTTATGTGGCTCCACTTTCTTGGTTAGCTTAACGTGGGGTTTCTTTGGTGTGCTATATGATGATAAATCCAAATTTAATAGAGGGTAAGGATCTGAGTAGGGATCATGCCTAAGTTTTTTATGGGATTTATTGGGATGGTAGAAGGTACTTGGGTTACTCTAGGTGGAGTTGGTTTGGTTGGTTCAACAATGGTTTGAGAGGTAGAGGTTTTTACTAATTTAGTTGGGATGATGGTGGGTTAACTAGTGAAAGTGGAAGGTTGGATTGATAATGGTATGGTTGACAGCTCTTGCTTGGTTGGATAGGGGATCCAAAGATGGTGCCAAAATGTGGTATGATCCATGTTGCGTTGGGATAGGAACTCCAAGTTTTAAACTAGTCTAGAAAAAATATTATAGATGGGTTTGGTTCTTTTGGTATTGATCTCAAAGGACAAACCCATGGGTTGAGAGAGGGGAGTAGTTACCTTGTCCTCTTCCTCAATCAAAGACTCCAAGGTTTTGAAAGGTGATTCTTCCATAGAAGGATTAAGTAAAGTGACTTCTTCTTTATGAATGATTTCTAAAGGAAGAGTGGATTGATCTACGATGGAAGAAAAGGGTATGGTGGTAATGGTTACCTAACAAAGCTCTTATTGTTGATGCCTAAATGTATACCATAAGTGCCCATAGTGTTTAGTGAACACTTATCATTTTTGAATTTCTAAGAATCCAATGCATGAGTTTTAGGTTATGATAATCCTATTATCTGTTGGTGGAATAGATGTAGAATAAGTGACTATTTTACAATATTTATATTAGTTGGTGGTTGAGAGCCACCAAGACTAAACAGTAAATCTATGAAAAGTATGTAGGACCTATGATAAGAATAGTGAACTATGATCAAGAAATATTCTAAAGACTAATATAAGATGGATATTTGCAATGATAATTAAACTAAAGTGATCAAGTTAAAAAAAGAAGCAAAAGGAAGGGTAGGGAAGAAAGACATTTTGTTGGTCTTGTTTCAGACATTATGAAAATTTTCACATATCATCTGAACATGTATTCAACTAATGTATGAAATGAAGTAGCTTAAGTCCAAATCATGGCATATATCTGGCAAGCTTCAAAGGAAAGTATGAAATGATGCAAATAGGAACTAGACTCACTTTAAAAATTCACTCCTACAAGCAAACAACATTAGCCCAAATGTAAAAGAAGTGTAGAAAATAGAATAATCCTAAGAAATTTTAGCTAATCTAGTAGTGGCATAAATTAGCTTCTCTACATCCAAGATACACCCAAAATATATAGTAACCATTCAAATATAAAAGTGAAACCAGACAACTGAGAGAAACCATATAGCACTTCCTACAAGCAAATATTGGACAATATTTATATAATTCCTTTCTTATATTAACTGATCCTAGTTTAAAAAGTAATTTTGGTTTTAAGAAGTCCCCCCCAATTTTTGATGAATGATAATGATCCTTTTATAAGATACAAGGCATAATGTCAGTTAGTGATATCAAGCTACATTTGAACATGTGTATATGACAACTGTCATTTCTATTACATTCTAGAACAAATGATCTTTTTCAACGAATTGACCAATAAATAATGTACTCTTATAAATTGAACACTTCAAAAAAAATTATATTTTATAATGTAATACAATGATGGTTACAAAAGGACATTCTTATTTCATTGATCTTTGGGATGTTTTTGTTGTTGAAGTTTTGAGTTACTGTTGTAGATTCCTCATTATTCATTGAGTAGCTACTTATTTTTACCTACTTCATCCCAAATATATATTAAATATATATTGAAAACTAATCAAAATATTTGTTTCTATTAGATATTGTATTAATGAAAATCTTACAAGCTACATAGCCTTGCCACCAAACTGATGGGAACCTCCATTTAAAAGCCATCAGATGGTTCTCAGAGCTTAAAATGACATTCGTGCAAATGTCATTTGAAATCCACACAAATGTATTTAAAGTCCTATGGAACATCAAATTTAAGCTCCTATACATCTTTTCCTAGACTCAAATTTAATGTCTTTGTGAACGTCTTCTATTTTTGGCCAACTTTGCAATTTTAAATCTTGAAACTCAAAGGTCATGGAGGCACTAAAATTGCAAGAAATGGACTTAACACTAAAAAGAACAAATACATTAAATACAATGTTACCAAGGGATTTATAATTAGACTTATAAAATGTATAATTTGATTGGTCCATGTGATTTTTAATGACGTCCTCATGCCCATCAGGGTAAAAACTATGGAAAAAAATAGCAAAATTTAGTTGAGAGGCCAAATTTGGATCTCCATAACTTTTGATATGCTTTGACAAATGAGCTAAAATTTTGTGAATATGATCTTGGTATGAAGAAAAATAAACCCATTTTATTATTTATCTTTAAACTATCACATGTGAAAGATATATCCTTGCCAACATGCTCACTAGGCTTTGTTTAGACTTGGAAAACACAGTCAAAAATGCTTTGGAGGGAAAATTTACATGTTTGTATCTTTTAAGGCGCTTTGTCATGTGACATAGAATTTGGCACATATGTATTTGGAACAAAAATGGATATAAGCATTTTATAAATTTTTTTGACTCATCCACACATATGAGATATGACTGCACTAATATGCTCACTCAGCTTTATTTGGACCCAGAAAATTGGCTATGGAAAAATAGCAGTTTTTAGTTGAGAGGCCAACTTTAGATCTCCATAAATGTTGATGCACTTTTGAGGATGAGATGAAATTTGGTTCATATGAACTTGGTATGAAGATGAACAAACCCATTTGATCATTTCTCTTTGAATTATCCACATGTGTGAGATATGACTTCAACAAGCATCTAGATTTTTTGCCATTAGACTAGAATGTCTAGATGGACACAATGAAAGACTAGATAAATACCATGCACTTTCCTACTTATTCCAAGAACTCTTGGCACCCCATAGGGTCTCTAAAACATGTTCATGGTATTTATAAATTGACAAATGACACTTTAAGTTAACTTAAAGTGTTTCAATAGATGATCTTCAAATAAAAATAATGTGCAAACATGCTAGTGACACTCTGATCAAGGGAATTTTCAATTTCAAGGTTCAAATTTTCACAATTTGACATAAATGTCCCCATTTTTTATAAATGGGGGTATGTTGACTTCAACAAATAGTGACTTCTAGGGGAAATATATAAATATCTTAAAATTTAGAGACTCTGGTTTAAACAAATAACTAAGCTACTTATTCCATTTGATCAAGCACCATTATTAAGATCAGTTCATGGTTAGAAAAAATATTGCATGTGTATAATTAGGATCAAACATCAATACCAAATCATGTTGTGTGTGCTTTTATTCTACTTATTGATTGCCAAATGATTTAGAGAACAACTTTCAGGTTCATTACTTTAATCATTAAAATTGACTTTCAACATGTTTGAGTACTCAGTAAATACCTTACTTTGCTCAGGGAAGGCTTGGGCATTACTCTACTACTATCCAGACGTCCATAGCCATGACAAATATGTATTTAGCTCTACTCATGGCCTTGTTATACTACCATCCAAGAATCCATAGCCTTAGTTGAGATTACCAAAATCACCTTTTCGTGGAAAGATTTTGATTTTGAAATAAGCTTTTAATTTTGTATTTTTTAGATCATTTTTAGATTTATAGAAAAAGTTGGGAACTATATTAGCAAGGTTTAGGGATTTTGTCAAGTTTTTTATTTTTATAAAATCACCCTTGGCTCTAAATGTTTTCCCAAGAAATTAATGGGTTTTAAGTGTAAATATGATTGTATCCTAATTGTTTAAGCTTTAATCCTTCATGTGAAATATTTATTAAAACCAAGCTTAGATAAGAACAAGGTTTAAAATTTTAAGTAACAATTAACTTATCCATCAGTTTTTGTTAGCTTCTCTAAACTACAACATCAAGCTCATATTTCAGCAATCTATGATCAACCAATGTTGATAAGTCATATCTACATTTTTGAACTATGAAGCTCTTGAGTAGTTATATGAAACATGAGCTGAGGGTTGTTCAAAAGGACTTATTTAGAAGAAAGGAATAAATCACAAAAAGAAAAATAATATGTACAATCATTATATACAAACAAGGGATAGGAAGGAAAAAATAAGGAAGAAAGAATAGGAAAGAAACTAATCTAAGCCCTATACTAACTTTATAAAATACTTATCTCAAAAATCAAATGGAAAATTATTTAGTCTATTACAAAACCCTGAAAATTGAGTATTTTTTGATGGCATCTTCCTACAAATAGGGACGTTTGGACACCTAGGTCTTCTAAATGGTGTGACTTGGGCTCCCATATCCATTCTCAAGTACATGGATTGAAGATATGAGTCTAAAATCCAATCCTCTTCCTCCCAAATCCTCTACTTTTATATAGAAGTGCTAGTCCTACTTAATCCATAGATATGTATTGGATTATATCATATTCACTCAATAATGGTAGCTCAACTTGTATCCTCCAAATGATGTCTTCATTAGGTTCTTTCTAAGGTGGAAGTGGACTACCAATCTTTACACAAAAATATTCTAATTCATCCCAAAAGGTTTCTTCATCTTGTTCAACTGAATGATGTTCATCTAGAATCTCATAATCAAAAACATGTTGGTCCCATACCTCTATCCTTTTAATTAAGTCATATGATAAAACCTAATCTTTTATACTTATTTTATCTTCATCTTTGATGAGGAAAGGCATCTCATCTATCCAACCAAGTTCTAACTCATCTTATCTTGGGATCTCCAAAATGGTATAGTCTTCTTGAATCTTGAGACTATTGGTGTAATCCTTAGATGGATCATCAATATGTTGTTATATTCCATCATCCATCATCTCAAGATTCTTTATTTTATTCAAGAAACCATGGTATAACTGATGCCAATGATCATCTTATTCAGGAGTATTCTCCATTTTAGCAATGAATCTACATGAGTTATCTCCTTGGCTACCCTCTGAAGAAGTATTATCTTGTAATTAATCTATATACACCATTTAAAATCCTTGGGAAACCTTTAACAACTCTTCTTCTTCATATGTAGGTGTCTTAATGATGATGTTTTGTTGGTCTTCAATTAAAATATATTTCATGTCTTTGAAAAAATAAGTCATCTCATATGCAACTTCTTCAAGTGGCTCATCTTCATATTCATCCTCATCTTCAAATAAGGAACCAAAGATTTCCACCATGAAAGATTGATATGTATCTAAAGAGTCAAATGTACCTACAATATTGTATTGGTTAGGTGCAACTCCATATGTGTCTCTTCCATATTGAGATGTTTTAAAAACATTGAAATGATCAGCCAAATATACATCACATAAATTCATATATATGTCCTCAAATGACTCATCATGAAACTTTCCTAGAGGTATATTAAACCCTTGAGAAGAGAAGCTTATACTAGATTTATACTCATTATTACCCATTTAATTCTACAACTATAGCAAATCAATGCTTAATTTTTTAACCATTTTCAATATTAAGTCATTTTAATTATTTGGGGTCTCAATCTCATAGGTTAGATCATTACTACTAGCTATGGGCTTCAAATTTCTATGATTATGTGGATGGAATCCATTAACAATGATACTCAGGAACCTTAAGCTTTATCCAAGATATGGATGACTCAATGGTAATTGGTTCCAGACTGGAGGTTGATTCAAGATAAATATATTTTTATTGGAATTAGGGATGGAGTATGTAATTTATATTTGAGGTTTAATTTAGTCATTAATGGTTATAGCTTTAGAGTAGGCCTGGGCCAATATTCTTATAACTATGAGATATCATTTTAAGAACATGGAGGTCATGGGATCCACAACATCCTTATAAATTTCTAAGGCTAAAGCCTCATTGGGTTTATAAGGGACTATGGTTTTATTAAACCTCCTTTGGAACCTAACATTGAAGGCTCTGATGGTCTCATTATCACTATTTTAATTGTGGTGAATAGCTAATGCATGACATATGGACTAATGATTTTACCAAATTGATCAATGAAAACATTGTTAAAATCATCCCAACTAGTAATGTAGTCTTCAGACAGATTGAAAAACCATTCATATGCAACATATTTAAAATTAAAAGGAAATAGTCTACATACTACATCTTCATGAGTGACATTTAATAATCTTAATGAATCTTTGAAAATTATAACATGTTCTTTAGCTATGACAACATTAGGACTAAAAGTGGGTAGATATATTTTAGGATTTTGAGGAAGATCATGCACTATACCTCGTACATTGATCAAATAACCACCTATCTAAGCCATACCTTGAATACATGAGTATCCTAAAATTATGAAGTAGATTGGGAGACTAAGGATTTTTGATCACCTCGGTCTTCCTTTGCAATTATAGCTTAATGACTTCAAATCCTATTTGAAATATGATATGTCAAATAAATATTTACAAAGAATAATGATTATATTTTCACATTACGAAATTTTTTCAAAGATTCATATAAAGAACAATAAAGGAAAACACTCTTTAACTACAATAGCTCAAAGAAGTGTCCAAATACATCAGTATGAATGATCTTTATGTGTTCAAGTCCAAATAAACTCAAATTTGTAAAGTATTTATGAATATTTGATCAAAATAGCTATTACTAACCTCAAAATAGTTGTATTCACATATTTAAAGCTATCTTTACCACAAATAAGCATATGTATTCAAAGAATGTCAATCTTTGTCTAAATAATCCTAAATACTTGTCTAAAACCATGAATATCACTAACCTTTACATAGTTATGCTAAAAGAAATAAAAATATGTAAAGATAGAGTAATCTTTGATCAAAATACACCAAAACCAATAAAGATCCTACAAATTTGCAAAGATTTGTTGAGAGCCCTCCTTCTATCACCAACAAAGCTTCTCTTGTTAAGGCCTAAATATGTGCCATAGGTGCTAAAGTGTTTAGTGAACACTTATCATTTTTGAATTCCTAAGAATCCAATGCATGAGTTGTAGGTTCTGATAATCATATTATCTATTGGTGGAATAGAGGTAGAACAAGTGATTGTTTCACAATATTTATATTAGTTTGTGGTTGGGAGCCACCATGGCCAAATAATAGATATATGTAAAGTATGTAGGACCTATGCTAAGAATAGTAAACTATGATCAAGAACTAATATAAAGACTAATATAAGATTTATATTTACAATGACAATTAAACTAAAGTGATTAGGTTAAAAAATAAGTAATAGGAAGGGTAGGCTAGAAAGAGATGTTGTTGGTCTTGTTTTAGACATTATGACAAAGTTCACATATCATCTAAACATGCATTCAACCAATGTATAAAATGAATTAGATTAATCCTAAATCACAACATACATCAGTCAAGATTCAAAGAAAGGTATGAAATGATGCAAATAGGAACCATACTCACTTTAAAGATTCACTCCTATAAGTAAACAACATTAGCCCAAATGTAAAAAAAGGTGTAGCAAATAGAATAAGCCTAAGAACTTTCAAATAATTTAGTAGTGAGACAAAGTTATAGATATGAATCTAAGATACACATCTAGAATCCATATAAACCATTCAAATCTGAAAGTGAAACCAAACAAGTGAGAGAGAAACCATATAACACTTCCTACAAGCAAATACTAGACAATCTTTGCAGAATTCCTTGCTTATATTAATTGCTCCTGGTTTACAAAGTCCTTTTGGTTCTAAGAATTCCCCCCCTTTCTTGATGAATGATAATTCTCATTTTATAAGATACAAAGTAGCATGTCAATTAGTGATATCAAGTTACATTTGAAAATGTGTATAGGACAACTATCCTTTCTATTACATTCTAAAATAAATGAGTTTTTCTAATGTACTAATTGATAGATAATGTGCTCTTATAAATTACACATGTCAAAAAAAAATTCTATTTCAAATTTTAATAAAATTATGGTTACAAAAAGACATTCTTATTTCATTGTTCTTTGGGACCATTTTGCTACTGAAGTTTTAAGTTACTACTGTAGAGTCCTTATTATTCATTGAGTAGTTACTTCTTTTCTACCTACTTTAGCCTGGACATATATTAAATATAGATTAAAAAATTAAAAAAATATTGGTTATCATTTAGCTATTACATTAATGAAAATATTATAGGCTATATAGCCTTACCATTGAACTATTGGGACTCTTCATTTAAAAGCCATCAACTAGTTCTCGGAGCTCAGAATGATGTTTGCATAAATGTCATTTGACATCCGTGTGAATGTATTTAATGTTCCATAGAACATAAAATTTAATATCATATGTATTTTTACTTGGGCTCAAATTTGATGTCTATGCAAAATTATTCTATTTTTGGCCAACTTTACAATTTTATATCTTAAAGCTCAAAGGTAATGGAGGCACTAAAATTGTAGGAAATAGACTTGATACTGAAAGAAACAAACCTATTAAATTGACTTGTTCCAAGGGATTTATAGGTAGACTTATAAAATGTATAAGCTGACTAGTACATATGAATTTTCATGATGTCCTTGTGCCTGTTAGGATAAAAAATGATCAAGTATGAAAAAATAATAGAATTTGGCTAAGAGGACAACTTTAGATCTCCATAACTTTTGATGGAATTTAGCGAATGAGATAAAATTTAGCACATATGATCTTGGTATGAAGTTTAAAAAACCCATTTGATAATTTATATTTGAATTATAACACGTGTGAGATATGGCCTTGAAAACATGTTCACTAGGCTTTGTTTAGACCTAGAAAACATAGTCAAAAATGCTTTGGAGGGCAACTCTGCATGTTTGTATCTTCTGGCATCTTTTGTCACATGATCTAGAATTTTGTGTATATGTTGTTGGACTAAAAATAGAAAAAACTATTTAATAATTTTATTTTAATAATCCACACGTGTGAGATATTATTACGCCAATATGTTCACTCAATTTTATTTGAACCTAGAAAAATAGGTATATGGAAAATAGCAAAATTTTGGCTGAGAAGCCAACTTTGGATCTCCATAACTTTTTATGCACATTAGTGGATGAGATAAAATTTGAAAAATATGATCTTGGTATGAATATGAACAAACCCATTTGATAATTTCTCTTTTACTCATCCACACATGTGAGATATGACTTCAATAAACTACCTATTTAAATTTGTTGCCATTAGACCAAAATGTCTAGATGGACACAATGAGGGACTAGATAAATATTATGTACTTCCCTACTTATTCCAATCACTCTTGGCACACCATATGGTCTCTAAAACATGTTCATGGTATTTATAAATTGATAAATGACTCTTTAAGTGAACCTAAAGTGTTTTCGTGGATGATTTTGAAATAAAAATAATAGGCAAACATGCTAGTGACACTCTAATCAAGTGAATATTCAATTTCAAGGTACAAATTTACACAATTTGAGACAAGGGTCCCCATTTTTTTAAAATGGGGGTATGTTGACCTCAACACCTTCTTTCGTATGTCTTCCAAAGGAGAATTTGGTAGCTTTATTACCTCAATAAGTGGAAAAAGGGGAATAATTGCTTCCTTTGTTTCTATTCCCAAAGGAATAGAAGGTGACTCAAACACATGAATAAGTGGAGAGGAAGAAGAATTGGTTTGGGAAATTTTTCTCTCAACAATGATCTTACTAAGAACCACATTGATAGTATGAACTTCATGGTTGTGAGAGGATTTCACTTTATTAGTTTCATTGTTCGTAGAAGGGGCATGGTTGGGAAAAGGTTGTATAAATATGTCAAGTGACTGATTTGGGGGTACATTGGGATTCTCTAACACAAGTTCCCCCTTTTCAATCAACTCCTAGACAATGATTTTGAAGGTATTTTATCTACTAACATCATATCTAATGACATGGTAGAAGACACACAATTTTTTCTCCTATACCAACTAGGTGTAGGATAAGAGGAATCAAATTGCTATGGGGTTTTGATTGGAGGAAATTGTATGATATTTGCATTTATAAAATTTTCCAAAATGGAATCATATGACTCCCCTAGTAGAGTATATTAATTTTGGTTTTTATGGTTTTGGTTTTAGGTATTCTAGTTGGAAGAATTAGAAGAGTTGGGTTGGTTAATAACTGAAGGAGGGGTGGCTTTAAGGACAACTAAATTCATGGTTTCCTTGGCTTTTGTGTTGGTATTGGAGTGGTTTGTGGTTTTTGAGGAGGAAGTTTCATTTGACTTAAAACTAAAATTTTTGTTTCTCAATTTTATCCTCTCCTCATCAATGGCTCTAATCTCTAATTTTCATGTCATGATGAAAGCCTCATCAAAGGTCTTGAAAGTTTGAACCTATAGAGTGGAGGAAATATGTTTGGCACAAGCCTGAGATAAAGTCTCAATCATCTTGAGTTGGAGAAAAGAGAAAGAGAGTTATTTTATCAAACCTCTCCAATGGGCCATGAAATTAGTAATTTACTCATCCGTAAATTGATAAACGGAGTAGAGGTTAGTGATGGAAACTTTCTTAAATATATTTATGGGAAAATGATCTAAGAAGTTTTGGGCTAATTGGGAAAAATAAAAAAGGGAATGCATAGTACTAGAACTATACCAATCTAACATCAGACCAAATAGGGGCATGAGAAAGGTGTGAAGAAGGAAAACATCATCATAAACAATCAAATAGCAAGAGTGTCTAAATGATATAAGATGTTTCTAAGGATCTTCCTTGCTCTAAAATTTTGAAAATTTCATAAGTTACCATTGAGGAGGATAAGGTTAGATTGGAATGGACAGATGAATTTGTTCATTGTAAATTTTATCATATGATAAGAAGTTATGGGAACCAGAGATAAATGATTCCAAATTAGTCATCTTATCCATCAACATCTTAACTAGATCATTTTATTGTTGTGCACCCCCATAGTTGTAAGGTAAATTCTATTGGGTTTGGATAGATAAAACATAAGGATAAGTAGTGGAAGGTTGGTAAGCTACCACATATTGGTATGTAGACATGGGTGGTGTATGGGTAAGTGGAAATAAGAGGTTGGGTAGAAGGTGGAGCCATATAGCCTTATGTGTTATGAATATAGCTTAGGTTAGATGCAATGGGTACTTACTTAGGAATTGGCATGGGTTGGTTTGGAGGTATGGTTGGGTTGATAGATTGAGGATGGGTGGTAACCTTGGTACTAATGGATGGAAAGTTAGAATGTATAGAAAACACCAAGCTTTGGAATGGAGTGGAGGTTGGTGGGTTGAAGATAATAAGAGGAGGGGTGGCAATATTAGTAGAGGGTAATATAATGGTAAGTGGGGTATAGGTGCCTAACATTTAGGTTTCTCCTATACTAGAAGAGTTATTATTGGGGGTGGAAGGAATTTAGGTGTTGGTTAGTTGGATGGGTTAGTTTTGGACGGTGGTAATGGAGGGATTGTTGGTATAAAAAGATGCTTCAGTGAGTAAGGGTTGGGTGGAAATGGTGGCAATAGATATGTTGACCATACCATAGATGGGATGGCATACCATAGTGTGCATCAATAGATGAAACCAATGTAGTGGTATGGTGAGATATGGTGTTAAGGTAGTGTTGGAGGGTTATGGGATTGTTATCTAAAAATGTCAAAAAATATGTATCAACCTAGGCAACCATTTAAGGGATAATAGGACTTCTAGAAGGATAGGTAAAACCCTCTATATTTGAGATTTACTCCATGGATGATGAATAAGAGGAAGATGTGTGGTTGGAAGGTGGCTCTTGATTTACTTGGTTTTTTAGTTATTATCTAGTGATAACCATGCAAATAAGAGGAAAAGGAAGATAAGAGTGACCTCACAACTCAAAAGACAATAAATCAAAATAGAAATATCTCCAAGAAAACAATACATACACTAAAGTACATTAAAATCCTAAGGTAATTTTTATCTCTCTTTTGGCTTATACCTCAATTTTAAAGAAGTTATGAGACCAACTTTGTCTTGTAGAGTAGGTATTAGAAGAAGATATCTAAGGATGGTTGTAGGTAGTTAAAGGCTCTAAATATATGTACTATAAATTGGTACATGGATTGATATTTGGGCCTACCCCCTCACTTTAGACACTGCAATGATAAGGGTGTCAGGTGCTTAACCAGAATATATTGAATTGTTAGAGATTATACTTAGCTAGCATAGTAAGTTGATTCTCTCCTTAATGGTGAAATCCAAGTAGGATAGTCAAGGAAAGGTAATCTCTAGGTGATGAAATCTTAGTCAATCCTTATGTCAATGTTTTGACATCTGATTGAATGTGTGGTTTGGTATTATGTGTGTGATAAGAAGTAAGACTATAATTAATTTACTTGATTAAACTAAGCTATATGAGATAATCAATACAAGAAAACTATGGATGAAAAGTTAATTTTAATCTAAAATAAGATTTTGGTATCTTTTCAAATGAATACAAAATAGATAAGATGCACCTAGATGCAATATGATGATGTCAAAATCCTAGGCCTAGAATGAGTACTTTTGATTTTCATAAATAAAATCAATAAGGACAATTTTACTTTTTTCTCTAAGAAAGTAAAAGAAACTAGAACTTGCATTTTGGAAAGGAAATAAGTAATGTTTAATTTTAAAAAATAGTGCAATGAATTACTCTTCTCTAATGAAACTAAATGTCCTATAACTATGAACCCAAGAAAAGGCTCAAGGGTCCCACTAGGAATGTCAAAATATTTCACTAAATTTTTTCTTTATTTTCTTTTGAAAAGAAAGTTGTAAAACTTAAAATAAGGTTAAGGTTATTATAACATAATGTGTTGTGCACACATGAATCTAGTTAATTGTGGATACTCCTCTTTGTCTAATGAGGATGACCTGTAGGTAAGAAAACCTTAGAAGAGAATGGTTGATTAGTGAGATAGTAGGGTGGACTGCCTAGCATGAGCTAGATACAAGAAACAAAAGCTTACTTGGAGGATATGAATCCATACTTTAAAAAAAATTAAGTTATGATAAGCTAAAAATAGTTTCTTACATAGAATAATAGAAGGTATTAAAATAAAATGCAAGGAATACTTGAAAATAAACAAGTGATTTTAATTAGAGATATCAATAAATGATTGAATACTAATGCTAAATCACTCAAACTTGATTGAGAAAATAAGTTGAAGTTATGTGATAAAATAAAAACTCATAAAGTGGGATTTGGGTACATGCAAATGGGTCAAATTATCTTTTTGTTATGAAAATGGATACATAATGACCGTTAATGGTTAGGTATGACCATTAACTATTAGGGACAACCATCAGGGGTTAGGTATAACTGTCTATGACTACTATGAGATTTGGGCTTTGAGAAAATAAGTTTGTTGGTAGGTTACAGAGAGATTCTAGAAGTAGTGTTTGGGTTGAAGGTTGGTTTTGAGGTAGAAATTAATTCTCAGAGGTATCTAGTTTAGGGATTGGGTATTCAGGTGATTGAAAGAGGTTGTGGGCGGTATGGGGTTGAGAGGAGAAGTGTTTGGAGTTATAGAACTCCAACATAGGAAAATAAGATGAAAGGTAAATAAAGAGGAATGACATAAACAATGAAACAAATAAAGCTAATTGTTGAATATTGATAAAAAGAACATAGATACTTTGCTTTGAGGTGTTTCTGGTATAGGGAATGTTGAAGGTTGGATGAAAACTTGTTATGAATCCTAGAGCAATATTGGTAGAGTAATAGTATCTTGGATCCAAATAGTGAGTTTCAGAAGTACCCTAAGCCTCTAACCTAGTTTTTGGTTTGCTATAAGATTTTGGATTTGCCTAAGAGTCAAAATATATTACCCCTAAATCCTCCCTTTCAACCTTCTCTTCCTCTCTTAATATAGAGCAAAGGGAGGTTGAAATGAAAGGTTTAACAAATGGTTTATTAAATATTATTACCAATAGTCTAATCATGCAAATAATAGACTAAAATTAGACAACTAATTATCAATGGGTGAGTTGTAATAGAATTGAAATTGATTCATTTGATCATGCAAGAGTTCAAGTAACCATCAGTGGTCTAGGTCAACCATCAGTGGTTAAGGTTTGATCACTGATAGTCAAGGAGACATAGCCAAAGTTGGCTAATCCACCAATGAGTGGTGATAAATTCTTTGGAGAATGGTACAAGGTTAAATAATGGGAGAATTGGTAAATAATATATCATGAAGGAGGCCAAGGGGTGGTTTAAAAGGTTATTGTGACATCTAGAGCCATAGTACAGGGTTTTCTAGTGTTTATACGATCCATGTAATTATGCCAAGCATATTCATCAATGTAATGCTATGTTAACCTATAAATGAAAGTCCCATCCAACATATTCATCCTCTATCATAGGTCAATAGTTATGAGGTCCATTAACTTATTTCCATGGATGAGATTAGGGTATTCCTTCCTAGACCTGCACTTAGAGCTATTTATCCTTCCCATATTAAAAACCATTGGTATGAGCCACAATTTGTTTTCTGGGTTTCAATTAAATTGGAGACGTCATTATGAATCTTGTAAATAAAATGAAACACCTATATTTTGATTTATTTCATGTTCAAAACATTGATCACCAAGCCATGATAGAGAGAATCACTAATATTATTATAAAGGATCTATGTATCATGAATCTAAGGTCATTCATGAATCATTTCATGAAATTGATTATAAACTTTCCATCTATTCTAATCATCTTCTAAATCATAATCATGGCCAACAAGATAATAATCAAACCAACCATTAATGTTGTTCAACAACCTTAGAAAAGCCTCACTCTTATAATGATGTAAAAACCTTGGTAAACATGAACAATATGAAGCATAAATAGTATCCTATAATCAACTACATCATAAATTTATTTAAAACATTTCAAATCTCAATACTAGATCCATATTAAGAGAAGAGAAGATAAGATTTGCATCAATTTTATCACAAAACAAAAACATGGAACATGTTATTTCCTACATCGATCCTTACATTATTAAACTCACATCCTTCCTCTAGCTTATAACATGGTTCAAGATTATCCTCCACATGGTTTTTAGTTATTGGATCCTGAGAAATAATTAATTTTTATCATATCCTTATTATATTGACTATCTTAATAAGTTTTCCTACTAATCATATTGTATAAGCCAACTTGATACAATTTTCAATTTATAAAATTGTATTGGATAAGTTGGTATTATTTCCAATTAAATAAATTGTCTCAAATAGATCTATATAGTCTCATTCTTTAATAAGTTTGTTTCATACTATATCAGACATTTGGCTACTATCTTTTATTTTTAGTTCATTTCCATTTTTATCGGCCAACTCAGTATATATTTTTTTCATTGGTTCTACTCTAAGTATATCAAATAGATTGGTATAATGATATTTTACTATTGATTATTCTACCTTATCTTCTATCTCAATACAATCTATTTCCTTATCCCGTTTTGACTATATTGTATTAGCTAGGAAAATATAACTTGTTTCTAATATTTCTATGTCACCAAACTACATTAGATTAGTCGATACAGTTGGCTCATCTACCTCAATGATAAGAAAAGTCTAGAGACTATAGAAACACACTCAAAATAATAATTAGTTGGGTTTATATTTATCTACATCTAATAAACTCTAGATTTTTATTTTTATTTCACATTTTTGTCCAACTCAAATTACCTTTGATGAGTGGGATTCCATAGAATAACTTTATATATTCATATCTCAAATCTAGTTTATGTAGCTTAAAAGACTTCTCCATGACATAAACTTCCTTGTAAACCTATATTTTGATATTCACATTCCTAGACCACCACATATGGGGAAAGAAACTACATTTATCAGGCCTAAGGAAAGCATCTTATATAAATACAAATAAATGTCTATCCATTTTGATTGCACTACATATACATTTCTCTCCCTAATTTCTTTTCGTGAAGATGAACCTCCATTTTTTTATTGTCATTGAAGTTGGTGAAATTTGAGTCAAGTGAGCCTTGATAGAAGAAGGATTCAAAACATGTGTCGACTTTTTAGAATTCATTAAAATTTTAGGATATTATAAATGAAACCTTAAGACACCTAAAACTTGTGCCATGGATATAACCTTAGAAAAATTCCTCCATTGGGATGTATTTGGATCCTTGTCATGGTATCTCCCTTTAATTTAAGATTTAAGGTCATGATATTCAATTTCACTATATAAAACAACATTTTGATAGGTCATACTTGGACTCATCAGTGGAGGGTTATGACATCTTGTGCATGTCAATGCATGAAGTTTCCTTACATGGGTACCATTTATAATGTAAAAGGTGATACCAACCCTTGAAATTTTAGACCATTCCAAGAACGTAGTGTTTATAAAATCTTGAGCCTAGAGTCTGATTATTATGACCTTGTTGAGATTAGTTTGAAAATGAAAACATTATACTTTATTTCTAGTATCATCACTTAGTTGCTTCCTACCTTGTGACCAATTTATCACAAAAATAAAACTGATGATTTCCCACTTCATTCATTATTTTTAAGAAGCCTTATTCCCATATATATTATAGTGACATAGTTTTTGAATCCCTTAATTTATATTTGACCACTTCCAACTATGAATACATTCAAACATTAGATGAACCATAATGTTTTGACTACACCAAAGCCAAAGATGTGGAAATATTCCTTTACCATTTATATATTCAACACTCTTACAAGTAATTATTAATTTATTCTAGTATTAGTTTAACCAATATTGTTTGACCCAATAATCATACCTCTTAAAATTTACCTAACATCATATCTTCTTCAATAGTTGTAGTTAGATTTGAGATGGAGCTAGTTTATAATTCTAATACACATATTTTCTCTATTATTTATGAGCTTATTTGTAGCATGGTTGATGATAGATATATGACTATACCTTATATTTTAACTATATATTTTAATCCATAAAGTTCACTTCCTTTATATATTATGGTTATACTTATAAAACTAGCACTAAGGATACATCATAAGGAAATAACAACATCATATTGTTCATTTCATAGGTTCTCTACTTAGTCACAACATAAATGTATGGTGTATCTGAGATATATAAAATAAAAAAATAAAATTATTTACTTAATATATTAATTACATGATAGTGTTGATATGAAACCTCTAGATAAGACCTGGACAAACTTTCTTATGTTCCTATACATAGCCTGGTTACAAAACCATGTCCACCCACCCTAAAGGAAAAAGACATAGTTTGAAATGCATAAGGGTTTTAATCATTTAGGATAGGAATTTAGAGTTTACCAATAATTTTTATCATAGTAAGGTTTGAAGGTCCAAATCCTACCACAAATAGTTGATCACCTCGATATTATACTCTCAGATGGTTTGTTATTTTTATAAGACTAGAACACATTATTTGCCTAATTTTACATATATTTAAAAATATTTGAATTTAATTTAACTTGAGTAAATTTACTTTCCCATTCAATCAAAAAAGCTACCTATGAATATTACACATACTTATATCTGTAATAATGGGGAGGTGTACTTTTTTGGTACAAGTGTTTTACACTTTTTACAGATAAGTGTTGAGCCATTCAATGGTATTTTAGATATTTTTTGAGACCCTAACCTTAACATTCCAAATAACATTAAAATGTTCCATATAATATGGAGGAACATCCTCCCCTTTGACTATAACCACACTTTAGACCAAAAGATGTGTGTCCCATTCCTTCACACATGGTAAATAATATTGGTCACATATGTTATTATCATCATTAGGATCCACATCCTCCTCATTATATCATGCCTAAATTTAAAATGGATCTGATCCCTAAGGTATTCCTTACATGACTCTTTAAAAATCTATAAGAAATTATGGTGTGAGTTAAATATCAACTATAATGATACTTGACATATACTATTGACGATGTATGTAGGTATCTTTTACATCATTTGTTAGTAGATGTATAGTTATTTAAAATTACATAAAATTTTAAATGATTTCATGCCATATTATCATATTTATAAAACATTATTATCATTTTATACATATTTATTGCACCTTGCTCTTTACTTATAAGTACATTAT
The DNA here is from genome assembly GCA_037957365.1 of Torreya grandis. Classification (NCBI taxonomy): domain Eukaryota; kingdom Viridiplantae; phylum Streptophyta; class Pinopsida; order Cupressales; family Taxaceae; genus Torreya; species Torreya grandis. Next base: position 203,746 of record JARHVA010005622.1, on the reverse strand, counting down.
TTCTAACATATTCCTTAAATTATAGATTTATTCACACTATACAGTTACCCATTGTTGTCTTTTAGATTATTTATTATAATTTTAGCTTCCTAATATTTTATGATGGTTTATAGTTATAATTTGTTCCCCTAATGGATGTTAGGTGTCATCTTCATGTTTTTCCATCATTTTATAGAATCTTTTAGTTGGTCCTAGTTTCCCTTTGATTCATTGGTCTCTTTTTCATTCCCCCTATTTTTTGATGATTTAAGTTATCAGTGTTTGTGATGAACCAAATGTAAGTTAGTGTAGCTTATCTAGTTACATTATTCACATATTTCATAACACGTCCTTTATTTTTTTTTTCCATGATTTTTCTTACATACTCATTTAATTCTAAATCCCTATTTTTGCCTATTCAATTCTGAAGAAAAACTCTACCTTTTTATGGTTAGCTACTAGCATATCTTTGTTGTATTAAAAAATTTCACAAGGATGTATCTTCCAAAATCCCTATATTTCCATATAATTTCAATTGAGGTATAGTTTTCTCATTTATGAGATTGACCTCTTTCCTATGGTTTATGTATAAGAGTATTTAAGAACCATGGTGTAGGTTCTCTTATGTTAGTCAACTTTAACACCCTTATTGGTTTTTATAAATTTGTATTGAGTATGAATGTATTATAAAAAACAAAAATAATTAATATAAAAATCATAATAAAAGGAAATGTTAAAAGTCAAATTAAATTCTTAAAATTTATAACACACCAAAAGACACAATCTTTTGGCACATCTCATATTATAATAAAAGATCAAAGTACACAGTTGGAATCATGATAGATTATAGGTCTAATGGGTCCTAGTAGACTAGAATATTAGGGTAGGAGGTCTCATTACATCATTACTTACTTCTATTACATTCTAGTTTTACTTAATTTGTTAGAAAATTACACAATCTTCATAGTAGACTGATAATTTTATAAGGGCTCCTGGTAAGTGGGAAACACATTATGGAAAATTAAAATCCTTTTATTATCTATCCACTTAACTATCCATGTTACAATGGTTTAGGATATTAAAATAATATTGTTCTAGGTAGAATGGTCTAGGTTACAACAGTCTCGAATGGAATGAAAATGAGTCTAGTGGAATATAAATGATCTAAAGTGCCAATGGTCTAAGGGTACAATGGTCAAAAATTAAAATGGTCCAAAATTACAATGGCACAGAGTTACAATGGTCTATATTAGTATTAAGATAATATTTTTAAGGTATAATGGTAAATGATATAATGAGAGAGAATAAAAATGATCTAAATTTGGATAGTCCAAAGTATAATAGTGGGATAAAGGAATTTGGCACAAGTTGAACAATAGTAAGGGATCTTTTAGATAATGGTTTGAAAGGATATTAAGCATAGAACCTCTTAATATGTATTATATTCATGGGTTATAATATTTCTTTACCATTTAGAGTAGCCAATCAGTGTGCCCCCGATCCATTATTTATTATGACTACATATGGACCCAAGCAATTGGGTTGAAACTTACCCTCATTTTTAAATTTAGCATTAGTATTATTTTTGTTATCCTTCAAGATCAAATCACCAATTTGAAATTGCCTAGGGAAAATTCACTTATTATAGCTTCTATGCAATCTATTTTGATATTCTTTCATGTTTTTTAGGGTAGCCAAATACTTGCCATCAAGGAGCTCAATCTCTTATAACTTGGAAACTTTATAATCATCATAATATTCAATGTTCTCCAAGGATACCTATAGTTAAGGTATCTCAATATCAACTAGGATAACAACTTCCATGCCATAAACAAGGGATTTTGGAGTGGCTCTTATGGGGGTTCAATGATTAGTATAATAGGCCCAAAGAGCAAGAAAAAATTATAAGTGCCATTTACAACTAACATCATTAACAATCTTCTTCAATAGTGTGAAAATGGTTTTATTACATGCTTTGGCTTGACCATTTCATTGATGTTTATATGGTTTAGTTATCTTATTCCTGATTTTGAACTTGGTGTAAGGAGATTTAACATCTTAGTTTATGAATGATCTACCATCATCATATATAATATGGGTTGGGATACTATATCAATACAGGATATGATAATGGATAAAATTGGAAATCTACTTCCTTATGATGTAAGTGAGAGGAAGGGCCTCAATTCACTTAGAAAAATACTCTGTATTAGTGAGAATGTGTTTGTGGCCATCATAAGAGGTTGGATTTATTTTATTGATATGATCGAGGAGCCATGTATAGAATGAACATGGTGTAGTTATCAGTTAGAGTGGAAAAGAAGCTTTGTGTATCAAATTACCATGTTTTTGGCAAGAAAGACACTTCTTGACATGATTATAAGCATCTATTTCCAACTTGGGCTAATAATAATCTATTTTTAAGAGTTTCTTGGCTAAAATGACACTATTGGTGTGGGCCCTACACATTCCTTCATGAATCTCATTAAGTTCTAACTTGGATTACACCAAAGATAAAAAATGAATAAGTGTTCCATCATAGACCTTATGATAAAGCATATTTCCAAAAGGGTATAGTGGGATATTCGATGAAGGAAAAATTTCTAGCGATTATGTGAAAGGTCAAGCTTAAAGACTTGGTCATGGAAATAGTTATAAATGTCTTGAAACCAAGGTAGTTTAGGTGGGGGATTGGGACCAATTATGGTTCATACCCTATTTTAATTGGGCACCATATGAGTAGGCTATAGAATATTTTTAATGATAAACTAATTTTCTTTAACATTGTTGGTAATCTATATCATGGACCCAATTGTCACCATTGCATCAACTAATCTACTATTGGTTTATGGTACTTGCTTAAATTGTAGGGATTTAAAAGTGAGTCTAAGTTTTTTCCATAATGTATTTTTAGGGTACAACCTTGTCATCAAGATTTTTATATTTATATATGGTTTGATTAATAATCAACTAAGAATACCCATAGACTATTAAGTGTTAGATATCCCACTATATTACATAATGAAGTCCTATAGTAAGGGCTTCATATTAGGCCATATTATTCATACAATGAAAATTAATGTGGAATTATTTGGGAATCAAATTTCCTTATGGTGTAATAAAAAAAATGTTGGCCTAAGATCCATAAGATGTGAAGGAGCCATCAAAATATAATTTCCACTATTCAAGTTCATGCAACCCTTATTCTATTTTCATAATAGATTCATCTAGAAAATCAAATTTAAGTGGTTGAATATATATAATAGGATCTTTATTACGTTGATTTGTAATGACCTACCCCTTGATAGCTTTTTGGTTCTAGTACTCAACATCAAATTCACTTAATATCATGACCCATTTAGGCATGTGACCTATGAGAATTTCTTTGGAAAATAAATATTTGAGAGAGTCCACTTTAATAATAATAATAGTTTTATTATTCAACATATAATGTCTAAACTTTTGCAAAGGTAAAACAATTGCTAAACAAGCCTTCTCCATAGGCATATAATTATGTTCATATGCCATAAGTGTGTGGATAAAATAATATACCACATGTTCCTTTCCATGTTCATCATTTTGGGCCAAGAATGTCCCCAGTATAATTTTCATGGTTGAAATATAAAGTGTTAATGGATGTTTAGGTGTTGGCAATTTCAAAACTAGTAGGTTAGCCAAGCATGTTGTGAGCTTCACAAATGTTAATTGACATTGAAAATACCATTGAAAATTGACCCCTTTATTTAATAGGTGTGTAAATTGGTGGCACTTATATTTTATTTATGAAATGAACCTATGAATAGATTGAATCTTTCCTTGCAGGCTAAGGAGCTATTTGAGATTAGAAGGTGGAGGCCTTTCCACAATGTCCTTGACCTTACCAAGATCAACTTCAATACATATTTTTGACATAATTAACCCTATAAAATTTCCCAAAGTGATGTCAAAAACATACTTATTAGGATTTATATGAACTTTGGAATCACAAAGCCTCTCAAAGATTCTTCATAGAACATCATGATGTCTATCACATATTTTTTATTTTTCTAGGATGTCATCAACATAGTCCTCAACAATATTGTGCATCATGTCATGGAAAATGATAGGTATAACACACTAATAACTGTATCCATTATTCTTCAAGCCAAATGGTATGACCGAGTAATATAATGTTCCCCATGGAGTGGTGAACATATTTTTTTTCTAGTCCTCTAGAACTATATTGATTTGAATGTATCTTGAGAATCCATCCATGATGGATAACATATCATATCCAATAGTATAATTGATAATCATGTCAATATTGGGCATAGGAAAATCATCTTTGGGACATGACTTATTGATATCTCTAAAATCAATATAAATACATTTACCTTGTGGCTCTTTTATTATTGGAACTATGTTTGATATCCATTTAGAATAGTCCAGTGGTCTGATGAATTCAATTCCCAATAGTTTATCCTATTATTATTTTACCAAAAGGGTGATGCATGGATGCATATTTTTCAATTTATATTTAACTAGATTAGAATATGGATTGATAAGTTGATGCATAACCAAGTTAGGGTCTAGGCATAACATGTCAAAATAAACCCATGTAAAGATATCAATTAAATCTCCTAGAATGGTGACAATGTAGTCTCCCTCTTCATTAGTAAGGGAGGATCTATGACAAAAAAATTTGGGATTATCATAAGTCCCCAAGTTCACTTTTGTGGTGTTTTATATGAGTAGTGTATAACCTTCTAAAATAGTGGGAAACATTCGATCCTTGTCTTCTTCTTCCACTTCAACTTCTGGTTCTTCTTCCCAAAGCTCTAGATAATGAGATGAATCTAAATCTTCAAATTTAGGTAGTATCCAACTTGTAAATATATATCAAAATTCAAGAGCAATATACTTGAAGACTTTATGTTGTCTTGATGTGATATGGGTATTGGTTATGGATCTAGGACTTGGTGGACACTACGTGTCCTTTGGAGATGAGAAAACTTCACCATCCAAGAGTGCCTAAAATAATTTTTCACTCAAGGGATTATATTTTTATTTACTATTTCCCTAATAAATAAGCTCTTCAAAGAGGTTTTCACCCAAATATATCGATGTTTTTTCTTTTTTATGACAAGTAAAGTCTACCTACTCTCCAAAGTAGGTGGAAGAGTCAAAAAATAAGTCAAAGACTTGATTATGATTGCCAATTGGCAATCTATCTATAAGACCCATGTACTCAAAAATAGATTCCTCATTCTAAAATTCATTGATGGATATACCAAATTATTACTAGTCCCATTTAATGAGGTTGGGATGGCAAAGGCAAAGGGGACAATAGGATGTGATAGTCATAATAGAGTTGGAATCAAATAGGTCAGTGCTAAAAATCTCATTATAAGTGTTATAATGGGATGTTATATTGCTATTAGGAGTCTCATTGATATTCGACTCAAAATAATCACTATCAAAATACATGAGGTCACCCCTAGGCAATATAAATCTTAGACCTTGACTCATATTAGATTTACTAGTTGATAATAGTTTTTGAGTTCATTTCTCTCATGGCCAAATTCCTTTACCTGTATAATCAAATATTTTATAATCTAATTAGGGATATGATACTTAGGATTTTGAAAACTATTAGCAAGGCCCTCATAATATAACTAGTTTCCTTTGATAAAGACTTCCCGATCCTCATTTGGTAAAGTTATCGATACAAATACCATTGGTGGTTTTTATGTTCCTTTATTATTTTTCTAGATCATATTGGGTCTGTAAGATTTTTGGGAAGGTTTGTGTTTGATAAAATATTTAGGAGACTTAGGAAACTTAGCAATGTGAAAGGCATATTTTAGATAGTAAGTGGAGATGCTTGCATCCTCAACAGTAACTTGTTGTGAAAGTGTTACAGGGATGGATTAGCCAAAGTGGAATAAAGGTCACTTGGGTTGATATAATTACACCTGGGTGGTTTTAAAACTATTTATTTATTATTCTTTTCTATGAATTTAGAACCATGGTAATGCTTATAATTTTAAAATTCAGCCTCTAGGTGCTTGTAATATTGGTATGGATGTAGATCAATAGGAATGGTAACTTCAATCCCATCATGGGGAAACTTAAGGCACTAGTGTAAGGTAGATGGTAAGCGTATGATTAATGGATCTAAGGATGACCAATAAGTATATTGTATGTCAATTCAATATCCAAAATATGGTATAATGAATGATGGGATATAAACCCAACAATGATTGGCAAATAGACAGTTGCAGAAGATTACCTTTTGGCATTTTAATATGCCTTGATCATGATTGTTTCAGGATGGATGTCCTTGGTAGTGGAAATAAATCATTATATTGACTTGAGTGACACTATATTCATCCTTGAACAATTATCTATAAGAACCTACTTGATTTTATGTTTTTCTATAATGACCTCAATGTATAAGGGGTTATTATGGCTAGGACCAAGAGTATACATATCATTATAATCAAATGTAACTTGTCAAAAAGGAGATAAATGATCTATAAGTGTTTGGAATGATTCAAGGTTAATGTCCTAGGTAATAGTGGACTATTGAAGAAAGTCATTCAAAATAGTTTAGTGAAATTTTAGCATATGTAAAATATAAAAGATAGAAATTTGCATAGAGGTTTTAATTATTTGGTTTGAGATGATATATGTATTTTAAATGGAAGCATGAGAGGGTTTAGAATTTAATATTAAAGTTTTTAGTTTTGGATCTAAAGGTATAGTGTTCAAGTTTTGTCTAGGGTTGAAAGAGGGTAAAGGGCCCTAGAGGGTGACTCACGAGCATCAATTTGCAATTATGCAATTTAGAGTCAACAAAGAGACATTATAATTAGAATAAGAAGTCAAAGGGACTTGGATGGTGATTCATGAGCATATAGTTAAATTTTCACAATTTTGAGTTGGTAGGGAGTCATTATAAATAGAATAAAGAGGTCTAGAGATAGTAACCCACATAAACTAAGGTGTAATGGAATTACTTGAACCTAATAAAACATTACTTGAAGAGGAGGGTATTGACCCTATAATAAGGGTGTATTGATTCGATAATAATTGGATGGTTCATGAGGTTTAATGGTGATAATGGTAACATGATTTATAGAAACACATCCCATGGTGCTATCATAATCATATACCATGTTTTTGTAACCCAAGTTATTAGCATGGGTATTATGATCATGATGATTATGATTTTATCCTTGTGTTTGTTGATGATAGTTATAACCTTGATTTTGATTATTTCTTGTTGGTTCCTAGTTGTGTTTAGGAAATAGGTCTTTGTAAATGTCCATATCCTGATTAGTGTTCTACACAATGTGTTTTACTTTAATTTCACCACTTTCAATCAAGTCCTCAATAAGATAACTCAATTGAACACATTAGTAAATGACATTGATGATAACATGATGGAAGTTACAAAACTCATTTTCTTTATACCAATCAGGTTTGGGTTGATCTTTAGGGAATGGCCTAGGTATAGGCTACATAATCACAATGGTTGCCACTAGTTTTTGGAATAGGACCTCAATAAGATCTCCCAATTTGTTAAATACCATATATTTATTAAATTACCTTCATGGAGGATCCATTTGAAAAGTTTTTGATGGGTTAGGTGGGGTTAGTTGTATATTTGGAGCTGGTGGATCCTACACTATTTATACATGTCTAGATTCTATCACTCTATTTCACACAATGTTCTTGTTTTTATTAAATGCTTTAGGTTTTTTTGTATCAATATATTAAATAGGTGATGGGGTATGAGTATACATTTGACTCTATGAATAAATATTAACAAGGCTCTTAGTTATGAGTGCCTTCTCAATCTATACACCCTTGTCTATAATTTCCTCAAATATATTTGTACAAGTGAGTCATAGATTATAAGCCACTTTAGGGTGTAATTTTTTTTAAAATATATATGCTAGTTTTTTATCTATAAAATTATGTTAAAATCATCTTGCTAATTATCTCCATCATTGTAGATATGCTGTAAAGCTATCTCTGTTTCATTATTTTGCTTTACACAAGTCAACCATAGTCAACTCATGTTCAATGTTATAAGATAAATCATTAATTAATTTTTTGGGTAAATCAATCCAATATGCCATCAATCCCTTAGGAAAATTGAGGATCTAATATAAATCTTGCCCAACACTACTATAAGATACCCCTTGGCATATTACAAAGAAGGATTGGATATGTTCTTGAGAGTCACCCTTACCTTTGTATTTATCAAATTTGGGTGCCTCAAAATCAGGTGGAAAGGGGACTTGGAGAATACTTAAGTCTAATGAATATGGGTATATCTCATCAAACTTATATTTCTTAATTTGATTTCCTATCTCTAGTCTTGACATGATTAGCTTCACCAAATTCCACTCCTTCATGTTTAGTGCATTGGTGGGTGGAATATAATTTTTTGGGGGTGATATGTGCCTATGTTGCATTGTTTTATTAAGGATATGAACCCTACAATCTAAATTTTTTTCCTGGTTTACTCCTTTAGTCTAGTAGGTTAGCTACTGATTCTTAAGTGGTTGATAAACATTTTCTAAAATCTATCAATGTGAACTATAAGTATACTATTAGTTTTGAGGAAATTTTGGTGACAAATGTTACAAATAATCTCTAGGTTTATTTTTCTAGTTGAAATTATAGGATCTATCGTAGACTTAGGTTCAACTAGGGTATGTTGTGTTTGATGTATTACATTTTCTTGCTCTTTAGAATTTTTGTTGTTGATCAAAGTTTCATCCAAAGAGTCTGTTAAGTCCATAGTAAGTTGTTTTGCATATCTTTGACTAGTTTTCTTGATCTTGGTAGTAAGATATTGATCATTGGGAGTAGAATATATAAGTATTTCTTTTCCCTTGCTTAAAAAAGTGATATTGGATTTGGTAATTTAAGTGAGAGATTGATCTTATTATTACTCTTCTACCCTAGCAAGTATGGTCAATTGTTCCATTGAGAAATTTGGTGGCAACCTAATACCTGATTCTATCAACCTTAGGAGAGATTCATATTTATCTTCTAAGGGTTAATGTTCATAATAATATTTTTCAAACCCTATGATTGTTGGGATATATTTGAACATAATGGATTTATCATGTACATCATAAAAATGCTCTTCCTCATAACTAGGGCCATAAGAGACCCCACTATAAATATACCTTTGTGTGATGATTGGAATATTATTTTTCTATGTTTGTTAAAATGTGGTTTATAAACTTTTAAAAAGGGTGATCAAATTTCTTGAAACAAATGACAAGGTAAGATGAGAATATAATAAAAGAAGTGGTCTAGTACCACATAATTATAAGAAAGAGGTTACAAATTTACTCAACTTTGTTGGGTTGAAATTTCCAAATTAGAAGAGGGTAAGATAACTTTAGAACCTAAACTTTAGGCTAACATAATAAACTAAGGTCAAAGATATGCCAATACTATAAAACCTAAATACATATGCGATGAGTTATGACTAAGAAATTAGAAGAAGGGATTTATGATTAGGAAGATAAAAATGTAAACTAAGAAACTCAAAATGTGAATTACCACAAAAAATTCTAAGTATAAATGTAAAAATAAAAGGACAACACAAAATGATGCCACATGGTAACAAGATGTAGAATGGTCCAAGAACATAAAGCGTGAGAGAATGTAAGATAATTTAAGTCCACAATGAGAATATAATGATGATGAGTCTAAGTAACAACCTCCAATCTAAATGGGAAATCATACCCAAGTTACATAAATAGAGTAAAAAAGGTAAACTCATAGCACCTTAGATCAGAACTTATAAAGGCGAGATTTCAAATTTAGACAAAAATGGAATTTGATATTTTTGAAAAGTGAACAAATGGTCTAGACTCAAAAAAACAACATAACAATGATGTTTAGAAAATACAAATACAATGTTTGGAATGAAGATTTGAGCAAAATAAGAAGTGGTTTTAATTTGGTCAGTATAAAACCTCTTTGTTCAAATAGAATGGTATATAACAAACTACTTAGTTTCTCAACATATTTTTTATTTGAGACAAATAATTTTAGACTAAAAAGATGAATTAAGTAAAGGATAAAATGACAAACACACCTAAGTGTAACATCTTAAATCCTAAAACTGACAAGGTTGCATGGTACTATCAAATTTTATTTATATATGTGTTTTTAAGAGGATTTATAATTGTTAATCCAAAAGTAAAAGTGCATGAAAATTAGGGTTTTTAGGTTTCCTCTTCTCTTAATAGTTTTTATGGTGACATGGAACATTGGGCTACTCACCCCACATGTAGTGTGATGTTTGAGTTGCCCCTATGTTCTGAGGCTAATAACCACTAATGAAACTTGTTTTAATCACTCAAAAAAAGCATCCCAATGGGTCACCATTAATTTATATACCCCAATATGAAGTGGGGTTGAAAAAATGCTAGAAGATGAATTTTTGGGTCAATGCTTCCTAGAGAACCCAAGAGGAGGCAATGAATTCTTGCTCACAAGCCAAAGTGCATAAAAATAAAGACAAGTAAAAGGACTTTATAGTCATTTTGGGGTCACCCAAAATATATAGATTTAGGGAGGGCCTTAGTGACTTTATTTTCATTCCTTTTGACAAGGAACTAAATGTAAAGAATGAAATTTTTTGGTCACCCAAGTTCCCTAAAGGGGATGGGGGGAGAGCATACACGTAACACTTATCTTGCTAAAAATCAAACACTCCAATAAACAAGCATAAAAACAGAACCCTTAAGAGTATTTAATTAATGTGAGAGTTCATTTTATGACACTAAATTGAAGTATGAATGAATTTTGCCTTCTATTTGTTGTGAAATGAAGACAAAATGACTGGAATCCTATAAACAAGATGTTAGAAGTCCAAAACCAGGGTGTGATATTGTTATAAAAACTTCTAGTTTATTGTTTTAAGTCTTTGTTTTATTATACAGGTTGATCTCACCATTATACAGAGTAATCTCACCATTACATAACACATTAATACTATTCTACAAATCAATCTCACTAAAATATAGAATAAAGGAAACACTAGTTTTCAATCTCGTTAATTGACAAGGCAATATTGTTGATTATCATGACATTCCTACAAAAGTATAAGGCATGATCCAACCAATATCCAAAAATAATAATTTATAAATTACATTATGGATAAATTATTTGACAAATAGAATAATATATTATGTTTGGTTATTATTTACGAGAATGGGAAAAAGATTTATAGGCTTTCTTAATTA
>JARHVA010005622.1:70000-187500 GCA_037957365.1 Torreya grandis | reverse complement strand
GATGTATAAAATTAAAATTAAATAAAATTATCTTGTATGGGACTAAATGGTGTATTCTTCATGGGGTAAGGTTCAGTTCTGGGAGGATAAATGGATTTAGGACTTCCTTCTTCATCATATTTCTCCATGGAATGAAATCTCATCTCTCATTAAATTATGGTATGAGACCACTATTCATGACTATACGTTAATTCGCGTTGAAGGTAGATAATGTAAGTAATTAAATTTGGACAATGTTAATACTAATCAATCTCATATACTCTTTGATCTAAATATTTTTATGAGAAGTTATTTCATTGGGAACTCTTTATAGGAAGATGAACTAGTGTGGGTGACTACTTTGGATGGTAAGTATTATGTGAAATTAGGTTATATATTAGATTCTAAAGCTAACCCTCATGGATTTTAGTGGGATAAGATATGAAACAAAAGGATTATTCTTAAATTTAAAATTTTCTTTTGTTTAGCCATTAAAAACAAAATCCTCACCATAGAAAATCTCTAGAAAATGGGAATGTGTATAGCCGATCATTGTATCCTATATGAAAATGATGTTAAATATTTCTCCCACATTATGTTGGATTATTCTTTCTCCTTTCAAATATTTGATAATTTTCTTGATAAGTTTTGGGTTAATTAGGTTTTACCTCCTTCTCTTTTAGACCTTGTGTTTTAATGGACTTCTCCTTTTTCAATTAAAATTTTGAAATTTCTATGGTCTTTGGCTCTCCATCACATTTTTTGTGGAGTTTTGAAACAAAGGAATAACATAATTTTTAGAGGGAATAATACCAATATTTACATTATTTCCCTTAAATTACTCAATTTCTTGAAAGTGAATTTGGTAATGTATTCTCAGATGGAAACTTTAAAGATTAACGAGTTGAATCAGCTTTAGCTTCCTCTTGGGAAATCTATTTGCCTATCAATCAATCCTTGAATCATAAAAGTAAAATTATGACTATGACTAAGTGGACCTTCCCTTCATCTAGATGGGTTAAGTTTAATTTTGATCATTCCTTCAAAGGAAACCCATGTTGGGTAGGTTGTGGAGGAATTATAAGGAATGATAAGGGTAATTTCATTGTTGCATTTCTTAGGAATATTATATTCAAACTAGTTATTATTTTGAAGCTATGGGTGATTTTTAGGGGCAAGACTTGCTGAGGATATGGGGTCAAAATATATCTACATTTAAAGGGATTCCCAAAAAATTATAAATTGTATTCTTGGGAAACATGTTCCATTTTGGACTATTCCTAATATTATTATAGAAATCCATTATATTATTGGGTTCTTCCATCAAAATTTTGTACCCCATACCATAAGGGAGGGTAATAAAGCTACATATTAGTTTGTAAATGTGGGAGCCCAATATTAGGGTAGTGAAAAATAGATTAAGGATATTGATCTTCTTGTTTAAGTCTAGTAAATCATTAAATATGGTTTATCCATAAACTAACCCTTATTTTTAGGGCCTTTTGATATTCTCATGTTGCTTGCCTTTTGGTATGAAAAGTTGTGTTTTTATCTTATTTATCCTAAGGCATATTACATGATTATGGTGTATCCACCTAATTATGATGGCATGTTCAAAAGAATTCAGTGTAATTATTGAAAGGTTATGAATCAACATAATCATTTTAATGGTCATGTATTGGCACAAGGGAGTGTAATCAATCACATTTTATGGTGTATCCCACTTCATCATGTGAATATATGAATTAATTATATTGGTGTAAGGGAGTGTAATGTTATTATTATAATCACTTGTATCAATCGGGCTTGGTAGAGGGATTAATACATGATTTTTTGCTTTAGAAATTATTCTAAAATAGAGTGACATGCATGGGGAAGAACATGGGCTAGGGAAAAAGAATAAATATGAAGAAGATAATGGTCCAAATAATAGTTACAAAGATAAGGTTACTTCTCTTATTCAATTTGTGGATTTACATAAAATGTCATTGGCATGTTTTTTTTGGAAAAATAAGAATAATATCATGGTTTTTGATGCCCCTACTACCCTTCATCATAAGTTTTTTGATGATGTTGAAGGTAGGAAACTTAAAGAGTTGTAAATTAGGGTGGAGAAATTGGAAATAAATAATAAAATTATTGAGGGTTGTGTATAAAATTTGGTAGAAATGAGAAAAATAACAATTAAGAATTGCATTTACAAAATTAATGTGCTCAAGGATCACATTAAACTTGTTTAGAAATAATAAAGTGAAGGATGAGTAAGAGAATTAGAGATTCAAATAAAGGTAAAGATGTGATTATTAAAGATAATACAAATAAGTAAATGGATCTCTATAATCATATAAAATGCAAAAATTGGCAACTTGAGTGTGGTTTGTGACATCCAACCCATAGGTACATCTTGCTTGCTCTCATGATCCTCATAGGCATCTTTTCACTAGATTTTAGTCATTTGTAGCCTTCCAAACTTGATCCAAGCTGAGCCAAACCCATTTTTCCATTAATAATCCATCCCCCCAGGTCCTGTTAGCTTAGAACAATAGCATCACACTTGGACTATAGCATTGGTGCCATTCTTGTCCACTTTCAACACTCCTATCCAAGTGCATTTTTGGCCCCAATGATCAGTTTATTATGGATCCCCATCCTTATCCTTATCATCCTAATGTTATTACGTTTAACCCATGACCAATAGACCCATATAAAATCTTATTCAAATATCATTTGGAGAGGGTTAGAAAATATCAAAAAACAATCAATAATATAAGCAAGACCACTTAAGCAATATTTCTTATTCTCTACATACAACTAGCTCATACACTTACAAGCTTATAAAAATTCTTACACTAGTGCCTAGCCACCTAAAGCACATCCAATTTAGCATTTCACATTTTCATACACAATATTTCACAAAGAACATCAAGTGGGAGAACTACATATGGCTTGATCCCTCTTCAGAGTATTGTTATGTAGGCAACGTGCCCATACAAGGGTGTGGATACATGTTCAGTGAATCTTACACACACTAGCACCCCACATATTTATATAAATTGGTCAAATCACAATGGATTATAGAGTTTGAAAATAAAATATGATCTGTAGGGAGCTCTATAGACTTATAGTTTCCAAAACTTCATATACAAGGTCACATAGGCATAGCAAACAAAACCTAGAAAGCTTAGATCTCCTAGACAATAGTGGAAGAAGTTGACTATAGCACTTATGCCACTCTTTCCAAATTTTGGCACTTGTATCCAATAATAAAATGAAGTTTATATCTTATTTTTTGATAGTATCCCATTATTTCATAGTGAATCTCAGGCCTTGTCTCATCCATATTAGTCAATTTTCAACTAAGTCTTATTTTATCCCTCTTATTAATATTTTTGTAAAGTTAAAAATTTTAATCTAATTTACAAAAATTAGTAGATTAATTATTTCATATTTATTTATTTATTTTAATACTCAGTTCCTTTAACTAAATGAATAATAATAAACCAATATTTCAAAAAAGGTTAAATCATTTGGTGAACCAACCCGATTTACTTTGTTTGTGGATAAAAACTTTAGAAATCCTAGTGTAAATTTCCTAATAATTTTTCCTATTTTTTTATAATTTTTCACCTACATAATAAAATTAGAAATTAACATTTAATTTTAAATTTTTTTAGTAATTTTAAACTAATTTTCTTTTAAACCCTAGTTGCCCAAACTAGGTCCTAGTATTTTCCCCAGTAATTTTCTAATAATTTTATGATTTTTACTAGCATATTAAAATCATAAATTCAATTCAAAACTAAAAGTTAAATATTAATTCTCAAAAAAATTTATTTTTCCAAACCCTAGTTGCATACACTAAGTCCCATTAAATCATAAATTTCTCTATATTTTTTTTTACTTGCATATCTAACTCAAATATTCACTTTAAATTTCAATATTTCATAATAATTTTCAAATTAATATTTTTTCAAATCCTATTTGTATACACTAGGTCCTATTAGTTTTGAGATATCGCCTTACATACTAAAAATCATATTTCAAAAATGGATCTCACTTATTTACAAAATTTACTTACATTTCTTGCAAAAAATAAGGAGACCATCATTAATCCTATCATATACATGAATGATGAATTTTACCATATGTTAATTGAAATTTTTATTCTTTGTGTTTCATGATTATTTTTCATAATATGGGATGATGTTAAGAAAGTTATTATTAAACATGATAAGATATCTTTTGTATCACCTCCCTTGGAGCCTCTATCCTATGTTACATCATATTGTATGGTCCATTTTTCTCTTCGCCAAGTCACTACCCATCATCAGAGATCCCAATTGACACACTTTGTCCCTCAACCACCTTGACCTCTTAATTATCTCTACTCTCTTCTTGTAGATACTACTACTCCTATACAAATAGTAGATAATGAAGTTAGAGTTGTTACTTGACATGGCACCATGCCTCTCCCTCCTAATCAAGATCCCCGCCACCATCCCATTCCATCCCATCCTAGGCCCAACCCACCATCACAGGTAGATCTACACAAGGCATATGATATTGTTGATCAGTTGAGAAACACAACTAAGATTTCCATGTTAGAATTGCTTCATAAAGCTAATGTGTTCAAGGATATTCTATATCAGGGACTCACTCAAACTTCTATGCTCATTGATTCAGAACCTTCTTATTTTGCCTCAGTGGTCAACACACTAAAAACTATAGAAGATTTTATTACCTTTGATCATGATGGCATGCCATTTCAGATAGTTATTGATCAAAATTTACCACTATTTATACAAGCTCAAGTCAAAACTAGCATAGTTAAGATATTTTTAGTTGATAGTGGTTTCAAACTTAATATATGTAATATTATATTATTATAGACCATGGGCATAGATATGGAATCCATGTAATAATCATATAAGAAAATTAGAGGGTTAGATGATATACCATGATAGACATTGGGCACCATTACTTTGGATATCATGGTAGGACCCAAAACCCTCTCTACATAGTTCTAGGTCATGCTAGGTCCTCTTCATTATAATATTTTACTCAAATGACCCTAGATACATGATATGGGGGAAATTCCTTATACTCTTCATTGATGTGTTAATTTTCTCCATGAATGATACCTATACACATGTCTAGTAGATAACCAGTGATTTAGATATTATAGAACTACAAAGTCATCTTTGACTATCTCACCAGATGGGACACCTCATATAATAGTTCAACCACCACCTCATTGTATTTATCTTGATCAAATACATACATATGAGTTTGGAGAGACTAACACTTCTCACACTTCTCCACTTACAGTTATTTCCTTAGCTCTATATATTTATATAGTTATAGTAGATTCAAACATTCCAACTACTCCATCAGTCATGATTCCTACACTTGTTACAATTATATATTCACTGATAGCAGTTCCAATAGTACCATTTGATTCTACATATATAGTTACTCCATCAATTATAGACACTCTCATAGCACCATTATGTTCTAATACTATAATTGATGAGACTCCCATATCACAGTTACCCCTTGTGGTAAATTTTGAGTTACCATATGTACATGATGTTGATATATATTCTTGAGATTATTTAGATGATAATACAACACCCATACTCATAGATGACTATTTGTGTGAGTTGAGATTTATGCTAGTAGGCCTAGGAGAGTACTGATATGACTCTAGAGATCTCATTACACATCCTACATCACTCTTATAATCTCTCACTACAACTACAAGATATAATCCACATTTTTAGCCACAAAAAGATCACTTAGCACATACAATTCACATGGTTACCTGTATGGATATAGATCTAGTCATTCGAATTCAGGTAGGCATCACACAACATCAACTAACAATTAAGTTATAGATGTTACTTTATCATGGATTAATCACATTACCTAAAGTATGACATAGATCTATTATCATATTATCACACTAGGATGGTCACCCATTTTGTCTTTTTCATAGGATCATTGGCCATGATACAAATTCATGTATAAATTTATATTAGCGATTGGATCAACTATAGGTTTAGGGTATTATTTATATTATAACACCACCAACACTAGCTTCTCCACTTCCACCAAAGCAATCTACTACTAGAGCTAAATGTCCTAGAGAAGAACCAGTATCTCCACCACTAGAGAAACCTTCAGTTTGCTTTCTGTAGGATGACACCATGTACATAGCTTCTATAACATATGATGATACTTATGATGATGATCTTGAGGCATTTGATGATAGTTGTGATCCCTTCCTCCATATCCATTCCAAATTAAATCCATCCTTGGACCATTTACCCCCTCCAACCTAGTCTTTTATGTCATCATTTACATATTGATTTATTCATATGCTTGTATATAGCTTTTGTATAATTTTTGTATATATCTTCTTTTCAAATTCTTGTACATAGTCTTCATGTGATTGATTTTACATAGCTCATAACATTTCAAAAATATAAAAATATTAAAATAATTCAAAACAAAGAAACATTCAAATATTTCAAAATGTATAAACATTCAAATAATTCAAAACATCAAAAATATTTCAATTATATGCATCATCCATGATTTACATTTCTACTATCATGACTAGACTTACATTTTTTATTCTATGTTATTATTTGTCAATTTATCTACATTACCATGATTCACTTGATCTTATTTGAGTGTGTGTAGTGATATCCAGATCCTTAATTACTTCAATCCACCTATTGAGGGGGCACCTTACTTATACATCGAGACATACATCAATATACATACCCACTAGGGGCATTTTATACATGACTACACCATCTAGGTTATGTCATTCCTACACCACACACTCTAGTTATCATGTTGATGTATATTACTTACTCCCATACATAGATTACTATATTGACATCTCACTAGTATATATAACACTCATGTCTTTTCTTAGCATATACCTAGTCTTGTACTACATGTCTTGCATACAATCACATTCTTTCTTTGATTAGTTAGATGTGATTGTATTTCCAATATTTACATACTTTAATTTCTTTCTTAGTGTATCTAGATTGTTTACATTTATTAGTTATTTTTTGTCTCCTATATGTGCCTTATGACATTGTCTAATGTCCTTTGATTCTATTCATGTGTGTGTCTTAAGACATTTTTCAATGTCCTTTGCCTGTACTCTTCTATGGGATTGTGGCTTTCACGTCAACCTTAATTGTTTCAATTATATGTGTATGTGTCATTTGAACATGCCTTGTATGATTTCCTTCTAGTTTGAGTGACATGTGCCCATCTCCCTTATTTTCTTGACCCCTTAGCCACCCTTGTATTCTTTTTACTTCTATATTTGTACACTTGATTGCTTGTTTTATTCTCAATGTTTGCAATGCCATGAACCACATCATGCATTATCTTACTTTTTTGGATGCCAAGATGGACATCATGCTCCATCCCTTCATAACAACTAAAAACTAACCAGACTTCTAGTTATAGTTTATTACATTACACATGTTATTACATAGTTATATCTATCTAAGTATACCTCTATTGATCTAAAAATCTCCATTTCAGACATTGCTATATCTAGAGATATCTTTTCAATTATCATTGCTATATCATGTCCCATTGTAGCATAACACACTTGTATGGCTCCTTCTAAGTGAAACTATTTTAGGGTCTTAATTCCTACCCTCAAAATAGGGGGAAACAAATAGGGGTTTTTTCATAGAGATCACAACTCCTAATGGTAAAAAAAATGGCATTTAGAACACCTAGAATAACAACCAAACATCAAACCAGTTAGAATAGTCTAGGTAGATAGTGAAAATGTTAGAATAATTACCATATTTGGTGTAGGACAATAGCACTAAGATTATACTACAATTTTAGTTCCACTAATTTCTATTTTTAGTGCTCTTGTCTAAATAATAGAAAAATTAAAAATTTTAGAAGTACGCATAAAATTAGGTTTAGCTATAGTTTTGCATAGTTAGACTAGATCATAATCAATAGTTTTTAGTACACTTTTACTTAGAGAATCTAGATATAGGGGTAATTATGCATGGCATGATGGCTATCACTTCTAATTTTAGATACATTATTTGGTATACCTTCCAAACTAAAATCTATGTTCCAGACACTAGTGATTGGGGGCAATGTGCATGGCACATTTATTTTTCTTTTCTTTTTGAGTTTAGCATCACCAAGACATTCTCAATAGTTATTTACCTTATTACATAGACAATTGGTTATCATCATTTTGTAGTGGCTTTCGTACAAGCCTAATCTCTATATTTTGGAGTGGCTAAGAGTGGCCTAGTTTCTAGCATACATTCAGCTATCCATGCCAACATTATTGGATTATATATAATTCATGGGATTCAAGATCCATCTCATAAAACATACATTTCATATTGATATCAATTAATAAATTCACTTCATGGGGCCAGTGATGGATCCAAAGGACTAGCTAGTCTTTGTATTATTGAGCCACCTATGTAAAGGGACTAGACACACAGTCCAAACATTGATTAACACAAATATGAACATATAAATTTTCTTAGTGGGAAATAATGGAGATAAAGGGCCAACCTTTGCATTCTTGATCCATTCTCAAGGGATTGAGCAATTAACTCCATTCATGATATTACTCTTGGTACAACATCATCCAACATTACTCAACATCACAAAAAGTTTTGTATTGGTCCACATACCCAGTGATGTGTACTCATTCCTTTCTCTTCCTCTCTCTCTTTTACCCAAGTTTATACATTTTTATTTTAGATATAACATATCTATTAAGAAATGATCTACTTTTTATTTTCTTTTATAGATTTACTATTCACAGTGTGCTCTCTCTATGCACACCCAACATCACACAACTTCATGAGCTTCACCCTTATAGGTAAGTTCAAGTACACTTTATATTTTTCCTTTATTCTAGTATTTAACGTTGTTTCATCACTAGAATAATAAGGGGGAAAATGTAGTCATATAAAATGTAAATATTGGTAACTTGAGTGTGGTTTGTGACACCTAACCCATAGGTCCCTCTTGCTTACTCGTATGGCCCTTAGAGGCATATTTTCAATGATTCATAGTCATCCATATCATTAAAGACTTTATCCTAGTTGATTTAGTCCCCTTTTTCCATGATTAATCCATTCCCCAAGTCTTGTCAGCTTAGGATAATAGTACCACATTTATACTATAGTGTTGATGTTAATCCTGTCCACTTTAAATGTTCTTATCCAAGTATATTTTTAGCCCCAATAGTTAGTTTCTTTTGATTCCTCATCCTTCTCGTTGTTGACATAATGTGAGTACATTCAACCCATGACCAATAGATCCTTATAAAATCCCATTAAAATATCATTTGGAGAGGTTTGGAAAATATCATTAAGCAAGCAAGAATACAAGCAAGACCACTCAAGTAATATTCCCTATTCTCTGCATACAAAAAACCAATATACTAAAAAGCTTATCCAAATTCTTACAGAAGTCCTTAGCCACCTCAAGCACATCCCTTTATAAATTTTACATCTTCATACACACTATTGTACAAAGCACATAAAATGGGAGAAGTATGGATGGATTGACCACTCTTCAGAGTATTGGTATGTAGGTTGTATTTCCACACAAGAGGTGTGGATACACATTCAATGAATCTCACACATACTAATCCCCCCCACTCCTTCTCAAAATTGTGGTCAAAACATAATGGAGTATAGGGTTTGAAGAGAAAATCTACTCTATAGGGAGCTCTATAGTCTTCTAGCTGTCAAAACATCATACACAGGGTCACATAGGCATAGTGAATAAAACCCAAAAACCTCAGATCTCCTATAAATAGTGACATAAGCGGATTATAGTGCTAGCACCACTCCTATCCACTTTTAGTGCTCCTATCCAATCATAAAAAAAATGTTAGATCCTAGTTTGTGATAGTGTTCTAGTCCTATAAAGTGAATCTCAAGCCCTATCTCAATCACATTAGTTAACTTTTAGGTAAGTTTTATTTTCTCCCTCTTATTAATATTTTTAGAAAGGTTGAAATTGCAATCTAGTTTACACAAATTAGTATTTTAAATATTGCTTATTTATTTATTTATTGATTTTACTACTCAGACCCTTTAGCTAAATTACTAAAAATACACCAATATTTACAAAAAGGTTAAATCAATCTCATACTTACTAATTTGTCAAAGAATGAATAATGTTATTAATGAAATTAATATGTAATTTGTCTGTTGTCATTTTGATTTATTTTTTATGTTCCTTTGTTATTACTATGTTGTTATTTTTTTGTAGATAAGTAACCTTTTTAAACATTGATGTTTAGTTTTTTTTTTTGTTTATCTTTCTATCTTAGTGCCTCGAATTTGTATGGGGCAATACCCAATCAAAACCTAAAATTTATGATAATAATAAAAATTTAAAACTAATGTCCATTTTGGGTGAACATATAGTCACTTTTTAGGTTTTTGTGCCTTCTAGATTTATTTATGTTATTTCTAAGAGTCTTAGGTTTGTCAAAATTTAAGTTTACAAACCAATAACTTTAAATTCAATCCAAAATGCTATGATTGAGGTAACATAGGTTACATTAATGACCTACATTTTATTAATTTCATTTATTCATCATCCCTTACTCATCCCTAATCACTTCCTTGACATCCATCCTCATCCCTAATCACTCTCTCCTCCTCCCTCGTCATCACTAATCACTCCCTCATTAACCCTCACCATCCCTCATCATATTTGATTAGTCCTTCATCATCATTAATCACTCCCTCATAATCCTTAAACACTCATTTATTATCCCTCATAATCCTTAATCACTCCATGCTCATCCTTCTTAATCCTTAATCACTCCCTCCTCATACCTCCTCATCCCTAATAACTCCTTAATTAATCCTCACCATCCCTAATAACTCCCTCATTGACCCTGACCATCCCTAATCACTCCCTCACCATCCATATTCACTCCTTAATTAACCCTCACTATCCCTTATCATCATTAATGGATCTCTCTTCAGTCCTCATCATCCCTACTCACTCCCTCCTCATTAATGGGAGTGATTAAGGATTATGAAAATGGATCTCTCTTCATCCCTCATCATCCCTACTCAATCCCTCCTCATGACTCATCATCCCTCCTCATCCTTAATAACTAACTCTAATACCATTATGGTGGTTGTAATGACTTCTTACTTTTACTCGATTGGATTTTGTTCTAATTCTAAATTTTAATCACTCAAATAAGGCCTAAAGAAATTCTTTTTGTACTCATCATATTTAACTCAAATAGGGAACTCAAATATATTATCTACTTCTCTGGTAGGGTTCAAAGATCTATATGGATATCCACACCTAGACTATGGAGAGTGTGTGTGTGTCTAGAGGCTCAGGATAGAATAAATAACCTAGAAAGTAAGCAAAGGGTGGGATGAAATTATATTAATCACACATATATTAATATTTGTGTATCTAATAATCCTAATCCTAGAGTTGAGAATCCAAAATTACACACACACACACACACACATATAGGGGTGACATGAGACTAGTTGATAATTATAATCCCAACCCCATATTTGACTTCTCCTTTTCTCTATATATCACTGAGAGTATGTATTTAGTATAATAGATTGATAAATATATAGGTGGTCACCAATCTGACATAGTGTGTTTCCCAACCCAAATTTATCTATACCCAACCTGATTTATACCCAAATTGATCTATAAATGGAATGAATGGCATATTTCTTAATCCAATATATTAGGGAGGGGATACTTAGAGCTTGGTCCTGGCCTTGTGGGTCCTAAAATAAAAAATGGGGCCCTATCTAAATATGAGTATAATCTGATCCCAATACAATACATCAAAGGATAACATAGGAATGGGGGGCCCACCATAGATATATGAGGGGTACCATTTTGAAGGCCATACCCAAATATCAAACTTATCCTACCTGATAAGGAAATGTAATATTTACTTACCTAATTCATTTACACCAAGAAGTAAGGAAAGGGAAGCTTGCCTTCTTGATATCTAGGTTTTCTTCACCTAATAACATATCAAGGGAAGTTTGTCTTTTCAATAGATAGCAAGGGAGTAATTCATAAATATGAAGGTAAAATTTCCTTCCAAATATATAGGTTTGATTTGATTTTAGATTAAGGAAAATCTATCAAAGGAATCTTGATTTGAATAAGAATATTACCTACTTAGTTATTCCCTACTTGATAAGGAAAGGGAAGATTAATTACCAATATATAGCTTCATTATTATCTTACCTACTTTCCCTTTCTAAAATAGATTCATAGCTATCAATAGAAGCTTTCTTCACAATCTCTAACTTGAATATTTTTTTCCTACGTACTTAGCTTCTATTATTGTCAAGGGAAGCTTGCTTCTTGATATATAGAATGAGAAATTAAGTTTATAATCATGTTACATATGCAAAAGGGATAATATTGTAGTTTTGAAAATGGGAAGGTGAAAAGTCATCCTCTATTATTGATGCTTCAAGCTCTCTTCATTGTCTCCTTGCTTCCTTGGTCCCCATGCAACATTGGTTCTATGGTCATATTCTATAGTTATTATTTGTGTTGTTTCCCATTCCTATAAAAATTATGCTTATATTGGTTCTTATTTTTATTTTTTCTTTTATTTTTCGTCCCTTGCTTGCTCGGCTTAAATAATCCATGCTTGGTTTTCTATTCTTATGAAACTTGGGGAGAGAGTTGGTTACTCATGCATTTATGAGTTCATGTTATGGAAAGTGATGGAAGGGTCAATTTTGAGCATGCAAAGACTTGAAAGTATGGAGATATTAATGGTGCACTTGATTATGAGGAGTTTATTGATAATGACCCTAGTTAGAACATTGTTTAAGGTGTGGTGATCGATGAGAAGGAAAAAGAAGGTGCTAAGAAGAAAAATACCCTCTTTTGTAGGTCATGTGGTAGGAAGAAATTTATAAGAATTTTGAAGGTGAAAAATTCATGCATGAAGTAGCAACTATGGGTGAAGATGGAGGTAGCAACAACACCATGCTCAAAATTGGTAAGTCATATGGGCTTAGACAGACTTTGTCTCTATTTTTGAATGAATCAGTGGAAAAGGATTTACATGTTAAGGAAGCTCATCTGATGAATGTTGGGGTATTATTTATTTGTTTGAATATAAATTTATTACCTTCTAAAAACTTTTTTGATAATTGGGTGAATTTATTTTGGGGTAAAAAATTGGAAATTTATATATCCTTCTGTAGAATGTTCTAAAAGGAGATTTTCATGATTTTATTTTAAAATTATAATATGTAGAGATGTGTAATTAGAAAAATGATATGTAATGTATGGTAGTCTATTTTTAAGGCTATCCTATGTAACCCAAAAATGGACTATGAATAAATTACAGTCAAGGTGATCCCAATATGGGGTAAATATTGAGAATGTTCCCATATAATTTTATATTTTTTGCCTCAAGATCTTAAGCCCCTAGGAGAAGTTCTTAGGGTGGAAAATTTGAGAAGATCCTTGGCTCATATGCATGTGATGGTTTTTATTTATTTAGACCCATGGAAAATTTTTATTGATACCATTTTGTTCAAGGTGAATATTTTTCTTACTCCATCAAAGTATTCAGTGGTCTTACTGCTTGTTTCTTATACAAAAATAATGGTCATCTTAGGAAAGATTTCCTTAAACTCAGGTGAATGGAAAGGGTGATTAATTGACCTTGAAAAATAATATTTATATATGAAATGATATGTTTAAAAAACTTGTTTTTAACTATGATGATAGTGTTATGGTTAGAGAAAACCCATATTTTGTTTCAGATCCCCATTCTAGTTAAGAACCCTGTAGTGATGTCTTAAGGGGTCCTAGTTCACCTAAGGGTTTTCAATATGAATTCTCCCTTGACATATCACTTGACAAGCCTTTGGTGATTATGGAGTGTGATGATGCTAGTCCTAGGTCTTATGGTAATTATGATGATATGAACTTTTTTCCCTTGGTGCATGAAAGTTAATCTTACACCCCCATTCTAGGCCTTAGCCATAATGACTTTTTGGTAGAAGATCTCCCCTATAACAAGGGTAGATATTTGGATGAATATGTTATTATTTTTTCCAATCCACCTACTTTAATATCTTATACCCCTAGCATAGGCTACTCCATTTTTATTATGAACTATGATGAGTATGTTTCCATGACACTCTCTCCCTCTGTGTGTGGTGATGTTCTAACTGAGGCTATTTTGGATAGAAATTTTCCTCTTAAATATGTTGGTTCAAATGTTATATCTGGTGGGATGCTTAGAAATAATGGTAAGATACTGAAAACTAAGGCCAATGTAGAACCCTTCTTAGGTTTCCCTAGGGGTGATGATGGAAATATTCTTAAAGGATCCTTAGGAGGTGTTGATGATAGTAAGAAGAAGGCCAAAGAAAATAAGGTTCCTTAATGTTTTACTAGGCTATACCAAAATAAAGGAGGATCAAATGCCTCTAGACTACAAAGATAAGATCCTCTCTTTTTATGAAGGTTTTAAGTTAGAATGTGAGGGGCCTTGAATCCCTTGATCATAAACCAATTATTAGATAGTTTAGGTATTATAGAGAAAATAGTGATTGTTTACTACTTCAATAAGTTAAAGCTCTTGGTTTCAAGTTTGATTCTATTCTAAATTTCATTTGGCATGATTATAACTTATTATCTACCTCTCATCTAAAAGGGAAAGTTAGTGCCTCCATCTTAATAAATCCTAAGTGGAAAGAGTCAATAGTTGAATTTGGTTCTTCTCCTTGTCATAGAGATACATAGGCCACTCTCAAAAGTAAGGAGAAAATGTTTGGAATCTAAAATATTTATGCTCATAATTACCATAGAGAAAGGGATATCTTATGGAATTGGCTACCTTCCAATTTAAAAGACACCCCATGGATTTTTTGGGGAGATTGTAATATGGTAGAGGAAAAATAGGATAAATAAGTGGTTGATCATGTTAAGTATAGGATATGCTGAGAGGGGAGGTGAATCGGTATATCATATATCTTATAAATATTTTACTTAATCAAACTCCACTTAACCATACATTCAAGATATGTAATAAAACTAAAATAATATTCACCACACGAGAGAGAGAGAGAGAGAGAGAGAGAGAGAGAGAGAGAGAGAGAGAGAGAGAGAGAGAGAGAGAGAGAGAGAGAGAGAGAGAGAGAGAGAGAGACCATATTTTTACATGGAAACCTAAAGTGGGAAAAACCATAGAGAATAATATTAAGTATATGAAAGAACACCAACTCAAATTACAAAGTTTGCAAGCACCAACTTGTAATAACACCAAAACCTTTTTTGATGACCAACACAATAACTATTTGTGAGCACAAACCCATAGGAGCACCAACCCCTTACAAATTTTTGTGAGCACCAACTCCTCTTGTGTATAAAACACAATTATCTCTAAATGTTAGTTTCTCAACAAATGATAGAACTCTAAAATATCTCTTTCTATTATCTCCTCTTTTATTATATAAAATAATTACAAACCATGCACTCTATTGCATATTATAAATGGCTTCTCAAGCCTTTATTTATAACTTTCCAAATGACCTTTGGAATTCACCCTTTGTGACTCTTCACTCCTCATGGAAAATGGCACCAAACTTGCATGACCCTTCGAATCCTTTTATTTGAAAAGTCACATGGTGACCCTTCATACGCAAATGCATCCTTTCCTCTTTTGTCTTTATCTTGGTGACCTTTCAAATTCCTTAAGGTGACTCTTCATGGAAAAATGCACCATACCCTCTTTTTTCTTCACTTGGTGACTCTTGGAATTCCTCAAGATGACTCTTCATGAGAAAAATGCATTCCATTCCTATTTTGTCTTTACCCCATGACTCTTTGACTTCTCCATGGGCCCTCTTTTGACTTTTATGCAACCAATTTTTTTTTTTAATATTAAATAAATATCAACATATTTTAGCCAAAATATGAACATTAAAAACACCATTAAATAATAAATGTTATGGAGCCTTTATTAATAATAAATAATAAAGGCTCCATAATATGATCTCCCCCTTTTCCATTGATGTAAACCTTAAACTGAAACTACCACATCCTAAAACATGTACTACACATGTTAACCTACACATACTACCATCTTAAAAACATTCAGTAACTCCCCCTTACTATAACATCCTGTATCTATTCCCTACACCTATTGCTGCACCTATTCTCTATACCTATTTCTTGTACATATTTACTATACTTGTTTATTGTACCTATTTCTAATTTTTTTTCATATTTGACATCAATCGAAAAGGGCCTATCTTGGAGCTAACACTTAGCTCCCCCTCAATTGATGTTGCTCCTTAATGGCAGGAAGTAAAATAAATTACTCCCAAATTATCCCATAGATACTCGAATGTGTCTTTTGGTAGTGTTTTTGTGAAAACATCTAGAATTTGTTCTATAGTACTGATATATTCCATCTTAACCTACTGATCTACAACCTGCTCTCTCAAGAAGTGATATATAATAGGAAAATGTTTTTTTCTTGAATCATCACTAGATTATTAGAAATATTAATAGCATTTGTATTGTCACAAAAAATAGAAATAGGCTCATCATATTTTACCTTGATATCTTCCAAAGTTTTCTTCATCTAAAGCACTTGAGTAAAACATAATAATACTGCAATATATTCTACTTCATCTATAGAAAGTGATACTAAATTCTACTTTTTGCTTAGCCATGATATTAAGTTATTACTGAGAAAGAAATCTCCTCCACTTTTACTCTTTCTATCATCCAAGAAACTTACCCAATCTAAATTTGTATAAGCAACCAATGTAAAATCTCTACCTTTTAGATACCATAATCCATAATCCAATGTCCCCTTGACATATCTAAATATTCTCTTCACCAACTAAACATGACCCTCTTTTAGGGCTATTTTATATCTCACAACTATGCCTACTTTGTGCATGATGTTTGACCTTGATGTTGTCAAATATAAAAGACTACCAATCATAGATCTATACAAAGATTGATCTACAATAAGTGAATCTTCATCCTTACTCACTTATTCCCTGTACCCATTGGTGTGCCAATTGGTGCACAATCCTCAAAACCAATATTTTCAATATTTCCTTTACATATTTACTTTGAGATATGAAAATTCCTTTATCTAAATGAAATATTTGAAACCCTAAGAAAACTGACAATTCTCCAAACATAGACATCTCAAATTATTTTTGCATACTATAAAAAAAATTATTTTGTCATCTTTTCAATGTGTCCTTCAAAAATGATGTCATCAACATATACCACAATAATCAATTGATGTTCACCTTTTGTTTTGATATAGAGATTACTATCAGTAAAACCTCTCTTGAAACCTTGATCTTGCAAGTACTTATCAAGTCTTGCATACCAAGCTTTGGGAGTTTGTTTAAATCCATACAGTGATTTCTTCAATATTCATACATGGCTACTATCATTTGAGAAAATAAATACCTCAGGATACTCAATGTAGACCTCCTCTTCTAGATTCTCATTCAAGAAGGTAGACTTGACATCCATCTGAAACACTTTGAAATTTTTAAACACTGCATATGAAAGAAAAAGTCTAATAGCCTCTAGCCTTGCTACTAGTGAAAAAATTTATTTAAAATCTATACCCTTAATCTAAGCATATCCTTTACATACCAACTTGGATTTATTCTTGGTAACTTCACCATCTTCATTCAACTTATTTTTGTATACCCACTTTGTTCCTATCATATTTTTATCCTTTGGTCTATGCACTAATTCTTGAGTATCATTATTTTCTATCTAGTTTAATTATTCATCCATTGCATTAACCCAATGCTCATCATGTCTAGCTTCTAAAAAAATTTGAGGCTGAAATTTGGATAACAAATAAAATTTTACTTGCTCAGTTTCACTTACCATCATCCTTCTAGTGTGAACTCCTTCATTTATGTTCCCAATGATATCACTCTTATTATGATTTCCTTGAACATACTTATATGGGGTCTTGGTGTACTTTTTCATCTCCTTCTCATTTTCATTTGACTCTTCAAAATCTTCTTTTTCAATGATTTTAGGAGTGTCCACTAGATCATTGGCTCTTTGTGCTACATCTTCATCTATCCCACTTTCACTTTCAACAATATTTTTAGTTATTTTTTCATAAAATTTATAATCTTTAATTTTTCAAGAATATCTAAGAAATATACCTTCATCTATTCTAAATTAAAACTTACCCAAATTTTCATCGGTTCTCTTTATGAAGCATATGCTACTAAAAACTCTGAAGTAATAAATTATAGATAGTTTTTATTTCCATAGCCCATAGGGAGTCTTGTCACTATTGACTCTCAACAACACTCTATTTTGAATATACACTACTATACAAACTACCTCTCTCCAATATTTATTAGGTATCTTTAATTCATTTAGCATTGTCCATGCCATCTCCTGAACTGTTATGTTTTTCCACTTAACTATTCCATTTTACTGTGGAGTTATGGCTATTGAATCATGTCTCTTTATCTCATGGTCTTCAAAATACTCAATAAACTCATTTGACATGAATTCTTCTCAATCTAATCTTAGGCACATAATCTTCAAATCAGTTTCATTCTCAACAAAAGCCTTGAATGCTTTGAAGTGGCTGAAAGCTTTTGATTTTTTCTTCTAAAAGATCACCCAAGTCATACATGTAAAATCATCAATAATCAACATGAAATATTTCTCACCTTGAGTTCTTTGAGTTCTCATGGGTCCACACAAATTAATGTGAACAAGCTCTAACATCTGACTAGTTGAGTATTCTTTTATTTTCAACCATATTTTGACCTACTTTCCATGTTGACATGGTTCACAAAGTGTGTTAAAAGGCTTTGTAATGTTTAAAAGATCTCTAACCACTTACATCTTGCTGATTTTGACAAGGTTTTCAAAATTTATGTGCCCCATTCTTTTGTGCCATAGCCAACTTTTTTCAACTTGACTCAAATAACATTTTTGAGCTTTGATATCTGATAACATATACAAATTGTTGCCTATTCTCAGAACATTTACAATCAACACATCTGAATATTTTCTCCTAATTTCACAAACTTTAGCATAAAACTTTATTGTGTGTCCCTAATAACAAATTTTATTTACACTCAAAAGAATATGCTTAAGACCTTCTACATATAGAATATTTTGTCTTAGTTCTATGATTATCTAAACTTATTGTACCTTTTTTGGCAATTTTGGCAGTAGTATTGCCTCCAAATTTCATTATGCCAAAATTGATATTTTTTAGGGTTATGAACTTTCTCTTGTTACCTATCATGTGCCTAAAATATCTACTATCAATGAAATGTGGATTTTTTTTAGTTTCTTTCATGCAAAACTATTTGGACTAATATAGACTTTTTAGGTTGTTTTTTCTACCATGAACCTATTTGAACTTTTTTCCTGATGAATGGAGCCTTAAAACTCTGTTCCTTCTTGAATAACTCAAAAATGATTCTACATTACTAGTTATGTGTCCAAAATTATTACACTTGTAACATATTATGGCCTCTTCATTAAACCCTGATAGAGGAGCAAAAGAGTTGTGGCTTCTATTTGACTCTGCATGAGTTTCCTTCTCCTTATTTTTGAAATTGTTATCCCTTTTCTGACATTTTATTTTCTTATGACCATATCCATTACAATATAAATAGGAACCATAAAAATATAACATGTTTGTGTATCTATGACCCGATTGCCTTTTGTATCTTTTTCCTTCTAGCCTTCTTTGTTTGAGATGTCCTCTATATTCTTAATTCCTTCCTTTTTCATTTCCTCTTTTGTATGAGCTTTAGCATAGCTCTTTCCTTTTTCTATGTTAACTTTGTCTATGAAATTATTAGCCTCCCCTTTCTCTTTTTCAAATCTGATACCTATCTTATCTGACATTGATCTTTGATTTTATAATATGTTATTAAACATATTATTATTTTTTTTTAAATTTTGAATCATTGGCTGCTCTATCATTGATTGCTTTATTTGTTTTCTCAAGATTTAATTTTAAAGAAGAAATTTCAATAACATACCTTTAACATTATTCACTTATTTTTTAAAACTAAGTTGTTAGATCTTCTTCAATCTTTTTGGCTTCTTCAATGTGTGCTTATAGATCTTCAATTATTTCTTTAGACTCTTTTTCATTTTTCTTGATCTGGAGCTTTAATCTTTGATTCTTCTTCTCAAGAGATTTTAGTTTTTCTAAGGCATAAATGATTTCTCCTTCCAAACTCACTTCAGCTTCATCTTTTTCTTCTTTTTAATCATCTATACTTTTGCTTATGTAGGCATCTTCATGTATGGCCATGAATATAATCTCTTCTTCTTTTGAATCATTGACTCCACTATCTTCGATTGAGCTATGATCTTTAGAATATAAAATCTTCTTCTTGAATCCCTTCTTGAATTTTCCTTTGAAATTCTTCTTGTATGTAGACTTTCCTTCTTCATTTTCACCATTACCCTTATCTAGGTACTTAGCAAAAAAATATCCAATCTTTCAACAATTAAAAAATTTGAAAGGCAATATTCCTTGATATTTACTTGTGCTCTTTATTGGCTTACAAATGTGGCATACCCTCTTCATGGAAAAATGTGCCATACCCTCTTTTGTCTTCACTTGGTGACTCTTAAAATTCCTCAAAATGACTCTTCATGGGAAAAATGAATCCCATTCCTCTTTTGTCTTTACCCCATGACCCTTTGACTTCTCCATAGGCCCTCTTTTGACTTTTATGCAACCAAAAATATATTCATTAATATTAAATAAATATCAACACATTTAATCCAAATTTTGAACATTAAAAACACCATTAAATAATAAATGCTATGGGGCCTTTATCACCAATGCTAGACCTTTGACATCAATGACAATATTTCCAATAAATCTAATTGTTTGGAAATGAAATGAATTATTTGTTTGTTCCAAATTGAAGTGGGTTTTTAATCTCTCTAACCCTCTTAACTGAGGAAATATATATATATATATATATATATATATATATATATATAAAGTATCAAGTATACATGGTTAAATAATAAAGTCACTCAGAAGAGAATGTATTGTAGGCTTGATAGATTTAACTTCAATAAGAATTTTTTTGAATTACACTATGAGGAGTGTAATTAGGTGAAGGTCTTTCCATTCATGATATCTAATCACTATCCCATTGAAATGTATATTTTTTTAAATATGTATAGGGATTATAATGTTCCCAAGTGGAAAGGGATGTATAAATTTAATGTTGCACATTTGAGCAATTCAAATTGAATAAGTGGAATCCATTCTACATGGAGAATTAGTAAGTTTACTAGTGATTCTTCATATTCCATTGATAATTAGAACTATTGTATGAGCTTATGTAAGAATTTTATAAGAACATTTGGTAAACATCAAGAAATCATGAGAAGGAAGGTGGCTCATAATACTAAGGAGAAGATGATTATTTTTGAATCAAGGCTCCAAAATGAATCGAATAATGCTAATCTATTAAATAAAATGATAAAAATAAAACATGATATTTTAAGTCATCAAAATTTTTAAATTCAAGTGACTTAGGTTTGATCTAGGCAAAACTAGCTTAAACTCAAAGACAATGGTTCTCAATTCTTTTTCAACTATTTCAAAGTGAAGAATGGAAAAAGTAAAATTATATCAATTTATTATGGAGGGAATGTGTCTAGTGACCCAACTATGATAAAAAATCATTCTTTTCATTCTACTCTAATATTATTTTATTGAATGGTTCAAACTCGCTAGTTGAAGATTGTAGAGAAATTTGTCTTAACTGTATTCCTAGTAAAGTAGCTAGGGAGCAGGTTATGATTCCTGATAGTGAGATCTCTCTAGATGAGATTAAGGAAGAAATTGAATATTTGAATTTAGATAAATCTCATATATTTGATGGGTTCATTATAGAGTTATATAATTAAAATAATAAATGGATTGTTATTGAGTGTCTTGGGGTCTTTAATGAAGCAATTGAAGCTAGTACACTAGGGCTATATATAAATAAATGTGGGATTAATCTGACACCAAAAGATGGAGAACACTCCTTGGTAAAAAACTAGAGACCAATTACCCTTATCAATGTATATTATAAGATATTTTCTAAAATTCTTTCTAGAAGGCTTTCCTCTATCGTACCTTCAATGATTTTTGTTACTCAAAAAAGGTTTGTTGAAGGTAGACACAACCTGGATAATATTCTCTCTAGTTGTGAAAACATGTATTGGGATTGATATTTTGGGAATATTTTAGGGTGATCCTACTTGATTTTGAAAAAAAAACTATGCCATGATTGAGTGGTCATTCATCAATTTAATGTTGCAATATTTGAGGGTTTAGGAAAGATTTTGTAGAATGGTAAATGTCTTGTTTAAATATTCCTAATCCATTATTAAAGTTAATGGTGAATTGACTAAATCCATTAAAATTCAAAGGTAAATTATAAAATGATGTCCTTTTGTCCCCTTTCATTTTATTGTGGTGGCTAAATCATTTCACTATTTGTTAAGGAGCTTATCAATTGGTCCTCTAATCAAAGGTATGTCTTTACCCAATGGAGAAGATATGATTGATGTTTTATTTTCCGATGACTCTACACTATTTTTCAAGATTTAAAAATAAAATATTTATCATGTGGATATAATACTTGACATATACTATTATTCCTCTAGTTCTATGGTGGCTACGCATAAATCATGTACGATTGGATGGAATGAGGACCCACTAGAATAAATAGTAGAGTTTGGGTAGACATGTAAGGGCCCTAATTAGATGGTTAGATATATGGGTATTGATTTTTATTTGATTACCTCATTTAAATATATATGGGAATGGTTATATTTTAAAATTAATAACAATATTGATAAGTGGCACAGTTGACTCCTCTCTCTCCTAAGATGAGTCCAAGTTTGTTAGAAAGTTATTTCTTCTTATAATATATATTATGACTCATGTTGGATGTTTAATAAGTATTATAAGAGAATTGTTATGTTCTGATGGTAAGGGAAATAGAAAAAGGCATGATGTGGCATGGAAAATATGTTGTGTTCTTAGAAATTTTGGGGGGCTTGAGTTGAAATACCTTAGGTGTAAAGGTATCTATCTAGATATCAAGTGGTTCATTAGGGAAAAGAATGGGGAAAATATATGGAATATTTTGTTTAGGAATAATATCATGAGGGAATCATCTAAATTTAAACCACATTGGAAATGTCTACATATCTCAGACTTGTTGATTGATTCATTTCCTATGTAAGTTCAAGTTTTTCCAAATTTTTGATGTATTTGGAAATCCTATGAGTTGGTAAAAGAACTTATTATTATCACTCAATCTTTCACTATAGAGATGGTTTTTAAAGCCTAATCTAGATTGAGTGAAACATTGGATTACCTCTAGTCCTATGGGTTACCTATAGTAGAAGTAAGCCTCTAGGTTTGATGGCTAGCGCCCTAGATTGGTCTTTAATAGATTATTACCTACAATACTTGTTTGCTTGAAAAAAAAGGGATAAAAGGAACATGAAATTAAACTAATATAATTAGGTGATACACTAAAATTATATCCACTAGATTATCATATAATTTCACTATGAAACATGGCTCAAAACACTAGTTTCAACATCCTAGATTGATCTAACATCATTATTTCAAACATGGAGGTGATATGCATTGTAATACTCAAGGTGAGTGAACATGAGGTCAGCTTAAAGACAATAAATCTACTCCTTACACTTATAGATAGATAAGTATGCTTGACTACACTTCATGTGACCTATTAGAGTGAGGACTACTTACATCAAACATGAAAGAGTAAAGAGAAGGCAAGAATAAATACTTGTCACTAGACACTTCACTATGCACCACTTCACATACTTAGACAAGAATGTTATGGAATAAAAATCATATTTGAAATATTTATTTCTAAGAAAAATATAGTATTCAAACCAACATGGATTTGCCATACTGGGTGTGGATTCTTTTATAAAATCCAAAATGACTTGCATTTATAGAGTATGTGAGAAGAGAGAGAAGAAGGGAAGTGTAAAGATCACAAATAAAAGTGTCAAATTATGAGAAATAGTTAAAATGTAGAATAATTAAGTGGATAATAAACCATGAAGGTATTCTTGGATAAGATTACATCTAAATCATGACAAACTCTTCAAACTGACATAGAGGCCTCCAATAACCCTCTTGAAATTGCCTTCATGATGAAGCATCTCTTGAACAATAAAAACTAAACTAGGAAATGTTGAAACATATCTACTATCTTATGGAGATTTGAAACAAGATGTGATATTCATTAGATACTCCCCTGTCTGATAGCTCTCTACATGACACTTGTATTCACTGTTTATAGTCACTTACCAGCTCTCTTGGTTTCACTCTTCATATTTGTGATCAAAGTGAATGAAATTTTATTAATTAAATCCATTTAAGAGGTGTTATTACAATTTTTTATAACCCCTTTGACTTCTACTCCATTAGGTAGACCTAAAAATGATCCACTATCAAACTTCTTATCTTTTTAGTATGTAGTCACTTCTCATTTTCACTATCTATCCAAGACTTCCTAAGTGATGTGTATAATATGGATTTTATTTCATCACTATGATTATAAATTACTATTAAGAGTGTAATTAATTATATATATAACTCCTTAGTAATTATCATTAATTAATTCCCCTCTACATCTACAAAACACCTCAAAACTTGCAAAAAAACCCTAAAATAGGTTTGTCCATACAAGTGATAGTACATAAAATTTGTGTGTACAGGATCTTGAGAGAGTCTAAAACACTTAATATTCAAAATTACCCCATATATATTCATCTCATTTAATATTTTCTCCATTAAGTAAAACCCAGTGTTATAGGTGGGTTTTGAGCTATTTTGGTTCTTAATAATGGTTCATAAAAACTAGATGTTCAATTTCCAAAAAAAATCCAATGAGACTAATATTAGGACCACATTAAACTATTAATATCTCCTTGAGGTACCATGTAATCATTCCACATAGATATGAGAACTTGAGGATGGCTCTCGAGTTCCTTGACTACATTTTGGACACCCCTAAAATGAGTTTATGCCAAATTAACCAATTTAGGATATTTACCTACAAAAAAATGGTCCTAATAAACCTTATACCTCCACATTAAGGATATAAATTGGATTGGATTGGTCATATGGTCTTGTAAGTATAACTATACACCTTGAGTGCTTAAGCCTAGTTCTAATAGGCCTAATTGTGTTTAATTACCCTAATAGGCCTAACTATGTTTAATTGACCATGACCACCTTTGAGTGGTTTCTAGTGATTATGAGTGATTCCAAACCTTTTTTTGCCTTAATTATAAATCTTCACACATTTATACATTTCCTTTTGTTATCCCCTTCATTTCATCACTAGTTACATATTATGCTTGTAGGGTAGTCTTGACTTTGAGTGCCCTATGTCTGAAACAAAATTGAGGGAATCTCACGTATTTTTCCAATGAAATTGAAATTATGGGAGGGTATAATATGTATTAACCACATTCTTTATAAATTTTAATGTCTATATCTCTTCCCTATAGTCCTCAATATTTTAAATCTTCAAGACAAACTTATCGTACTATGAGGACTATGCATAGAATTTTGTTTGGGCCTAAGAGCCTTGAGCTATGCCTGTAGGTTAAGATTATTACTTCTTGAGATAAATTTATAATTTTTAATTTCCATTTTTATATTTCTTTTTATTATTATTTATCCATCATACGCCTCTGCTAACTTTCCAAACTACCTCTCTCGAGTAGCTAGAACCTGTCTGCTATATGTGTCAAACTATGTCACCTATAGATGTACATTAGGTAAAAGTCATGAGACACTTGTAGGTGATGATTTGTTTAAAATTAATACATTATATCATAATTATTTTCTATAATATCATTCCATAGTTTAATGGACTCAACTCCTTCCCTAAGCTTGTGCTTATCATCTCTCACTACCAATAATGTACTGTGGGTCTATAGTCAAACTATAATTGATAAACATGATGATTTAAAGGGCATATATATATGTTAATTTATGTATGAATACCACATTAGTTAATATTTATCCTTCTAGTATAATTTTATCATTTCTAATCTGAATGAACTTTTAGGTTTGTAAAGCTCTCAACCTCTTGTCTCTCACCATCAACACTATGTGGGTCTACAGTTAGACTAT
This sequence comes from Torreya grandis, assembly GCA_037957365.1. Taxonomy (NCBI): domain Eukaryota; kingdom Viridiplantae; phylum Streptophyta; class Pinopsida; order Cupressales; family Taxaceae; genus Torreya; species Torreya grandis. Next base: position 161,213 of record JARHVA010005622.1, on the reverse strand, counting down.
AGATGCTTATTAGGGATATGAGACCTTTCTATAGGTGATTACCTATGTCAAACATGTACATCAACTTATTTTTCATATCCTAAAGTAATTAGGTCATCTCAAACCAAATATAGTCACTATGTCTATAGGATATGCTTCCATTGTGTCACTATTGTGTTACAAGGTCCTTTTGGCTTCAATAGTATTATAGATCACTAAATGTTTATAGTGAGAATATACTTGAAAGGGAATATTATTTAAACTATATTGTCTTGAAAAAACAACCACATTATTATTTCAAGACCTTGTATCTAGGCTTGGGATACAATATGTAAACCATTAGGCCTATTTAGACCTCAAGACACTTCACCATGGGATGACTTAGTGTATGAGAAACAACATGACTCATAAATTAAGGTAAGTGGTCTCAATTGTAACATTCAAAACTTGAGAACAAGGAAAAAAGTATACCTACATATAATGGCCTTACCATTTTCACCATAATACTCTCAAACCTAATTCATGATATCCATTAAGCTCAAACACCTTCATATCAACACTACTTAAACCTCTATGTTATTGGCATCAAATCACTATTGGTGAATATCTATAAGTCTACATGATATAAGATTGTGTATATGTATTTTTTTATAACAACTAATCTCTAACTTATTTGAGTAACTTATTCTTATTATTTCCACCTTATAATCCTCTCACAGTCTTAAAACCTTCATGTGTCATCATCATGACTAACTAGGGCTTAGCTTCAATTGCTTGTAGATGACAGTTGCAGGGAAACCTAACTGTGTGTAATTCTTATACATTTAGATACTCTTTGAGACTCAACATAAAAAATAAAAATTGATCATCATGATTATAATTTATTGTAAACATAGATCACCTTTATTCAAAAGACCAACATCGGATGATAAGCCTTTCAGTTGTTGAAATATTATATGTAGACTATAATCGAGTCTTACACTAGAAAAATGAGGTAGTTTTTCCTATCAATTCACACTCACACATGAAAAATACAATGAAATTTTTTTGATAATGAAGGTTACACTTCTCAATATCACGTACACCACTTGGTTTTCTTAGACCAATCTAAGTAGAGAAGTAAAAATGAGATGTTGGGGATGTGTAAGCAATTTTGAAAAGCCAACATTCTTAGAAATGGTTTATGAAGCACAAAAAACCAAACATGTGACTATTTACATGAATTTTAATTACAAAGGGAGTAATACCATCCACCAAGTTCACTTTCTCTAGCTCAACTCCTCCTATCTATACCAAGTTGAAATTGGTTGACCTTTTTAACTTGTTGAGGAGAGTGATGGGAATGAGATGTCAAGTTTTGGAAATTTAAGACTTGTCAAAGCTACCTAAAAATGGAATTTAAATTTAAATACTTGAGGAGACACTTTTTGAAGTCTTACCATGTGCCATAACTATTGTATAGGATGTACAACTTCATAAAACTACTTAAAATGGCATGATCTTCTTAGAAATATTGCACCTACGATTGTCAATTTAAAACTACCATATCTAACATTCACTAGACATATGGGATGTGTATATTATTTTGAAACACTTGTCCTCTTGTATAAATCAATTAAGATCATTTAATGACTCAAAAGGTGGCCTAGAATGACATAGGACCAATGTAGACAAAAATGTCAAAGATGAAACATATATTTGACCTCATTAAAGACCATGGAACACATTTTAGACTCTATAAGGCCCTATGACAAGTTTTAAATACATAGTGGGTTGAAATAATTAGACTTGGGATCAAATTAGTCAACAATTTTGTGATTTATTAGGGGTGACAAGCTAGCTATGCCAAATACTAAGCCTTCTCCTATCCATTTGGATATGGAGTCACCTATACACTATACTTGACACTAAATAGCCTATGAAATAACACCACATCAAACCAAGAAACAAGAAAAAAACACACAAGATCACACAACAAAGTAAACACATTTGTGTTCTTGAGAACACTTATGGAAAACACACACAACATAAACAAAGCACACCTATCCTAGTATATACAGGACCTCAAACACTTGAGGTGAATAAATCTTCACCATACTTCAACCAAGATCAAAGATAGTACCTATTTCATCATTGTTTCTCCATGAAATCAATCCATCATGTGAAGCATACTTATCAATAAACACTTGATTATGTTGATAGTCAAATGACTTACCATATTTAGATATTATACTAGTTGCAAGTGTGTCACTTGGATCTCTCATGAATGTTCCATATTACCCTTAAAGATTCTTGTTTAACTTTATATCTTGATTTAACTTTTCCATGTTCAATGGACACTCCTCAATCTGAAAATAGGGAGTCATAAAAGCTATCTCAACTTTACATTCTTGTTAAACATGAGATACTTGATGTATACAACCATCAAGTTTTTATTCCTAATATTACATAATGTTTGAAAGTATTTCAACATCAAATTGAGGTTGATAATGCTCCTCAACCACACACATTTTTTCCTTATCCTCAATAGACACCTTCATAATAGTAGTTTTACTCATTCTCATGTTAAATAAGAGATTATCATTCATGCTTAAGAGATTCATCAAAAATATTACCATCTATTTCATACTTATTAAGAAGGGGAATTGACTTACTTGGTTGTTCAAATTCTTGAACTATAACATGGAACTATTGTCATAGATCATCTTCTTCTTCATTGCTGCCACCTTTATGGACTCCTTCATCTCTTGTAGGTAGAATGCAATTGTCTCCCTCATTATATTGATATAACATGATTTGAAAACCATTATCATCATGGATATGAATAAGTTAATTTCCCTCAAAATATTTTGGAAAAGAATTATCAATGCTTACCTTAGATTATCCATCACCTTCCTCATGGATGATGTATGTACGAAGGTCATTTTTCTAAATGAAAGTGTATATATCATGTACATAATTATCAACACCATAATCATCTAATAAAAGGTCAAAAATACCCTCAATCTTGGATTATGATCCATCTCTGTAACATACTCATATTTATAATTAATTGTACAATTGATATTAGAGATTGCTTTTACATAAGGTTCAATATGAAACTTAGCCAATGGTTGAGTTATAATAGATACCTTTACTCCATACCTTGTATTGAAAACCAAGAAAAACAAATGAAATGAGATATAACTTCCTATTTTGATGGTGAAATCATTTGAATGTAAGATAGAAAATTGAGTAGGCAAATTAACCACTACTATATCTTAAAGGATTGGGAAAATTGGATAGTCATTTAAGTAAAGTATCAAACCTTTGACTAATCCCACTTATTTAGCTAATGGCCCATCAATTTGTAACACTCACTTGTTTTATGGCTCATATTTCAAGCCCAATTTATCTACCACAAGCTTGGGCATAATTGATGTATTTGTCCCACTATCCACAATGCAATTATGAACAAGCTTGTCTCTGAAAATGAGAGTGAGGTAGAAGGGTGGAGATGTTTATATTTGGAAGAGGTTTGAATAATGTGAGTGGGAGTATTAGTGAAATAAACATCACCATGTATTTATGGTTGAGGACTCATGTAAATTTGGTACATATGTTATTGAAGAATATCCTTTTGTTGGGCATGTGAAACACTTTCCAATAATAAAGACTAGTTTTAACACTCTTCAAAGAATCAACAATATTCAAATCAGGAGCACTCACCTTTTATTACATTATTAAAGGTAAAGAAGTGCATTGAACTTGAGGTAATGGATCACTTTGAGTCAACTTTCTAACATTCTTATTTGAAATAGGTGTATAAGTTGTAGGGACTATCACACTTGCACTCACACCTTTCTACATTACAGGAGGGTTATTTGGACTTGTGTCAATACCATGGACATCTCCCAAATCCTTCCTCTTAGATATTGTATTAGTTGTAACTAAATTATTCTAATTGAGGATAAATTTACCTTCCTCACTCTTTAAGGATGACATCCTTTATTTGTTTCTACTTGCAATAAATTCACATCTTCTATTGATAATTGAGGAGTGACTCCTCCTTGAGCTACCAAATATTATTCCCCACCTTCATTTATATCCATGAATTTTCCCTTATACAATCCTTATTCTTATACCAAATTACTATGGACTTGAACCATATCTCTTGTGTTGGAAGTAGATGTTGGGTTGTATGTATTAGGTTACCTATTGAGATTAGGATAGCCTTGCCCTTTCCCTTGACCATATTACTGAGGTGGGAACCTATTTTCTTATTGAGGATAGGGATAAGGGTTTTTGTTAACTCCATATTATATATGTAGTTGTTTAATATTATATTCTAAGGCCTTATACCTTACATCTGAATCAATAATATCTTCTTCCTTCTTAGGGGTAGCTTTGGACCTAGTATTTGCATTTGGAATTGGAAAAACATTTGGAGTAAAAATAGACATATTGGGTAGAAAAGGCATGGATAATTTTCAAGGGAGTTTGCTAGCTTGTATTAGGACATTCTCAACTCTAATGGCTATGTCATAAGCTTCAATTAAGGTGTAGCCACCCATGGACTGTAACTTGATGGCTATGTTAGTCCCAATAGACCTTAGGTATGTAGAGAAAATAAAGCTTTCAAGGGTCTCATGAGAGGAGGCAACCTATACCATGTTATTTTAAACCTCTAATTGAATTCATGAATAGTATCCTTAGGACCTATTTGAATCACATTAATCTGATGAATGAGTGATGTGTGATCTCTTTTATCTTCAAACCTTGAATTTAAGAACTCTCCAAAATCATCCCAATGGTGATACATCATTCTGGTAATGTCCTATACTAGTCAAGGGATTTTAATATAAGGGAAATTAAAAGAATTATAATTTCAATTTTAACCTTAGTGACATTATGAAAGTTTCAAAAGTTAGAGATGCTCGTGATATGCTCATTTGGGGTAATGAGACCTTCCCCATTGAAAGTGGGAACACTCTTGGTAGTATTAGGGGGTATATCATCATATGCATTGAGGTGTATGGGATTTTTAGTGTTAAAGGATAGGAAGGCCTATTGCATATACATGTTTTCCTTAAGTTAATATTCACTCTCTTGATCTTCTTGGCTTTCAAAACTTCTTTCTCTTTAAATGTCAGGATAGGTTAAGGATGGTGAACTTCAAGAGGATGTTTAGGTTGAAGGAGTGGGTTTATGGAATTGATACCTCTACTAGTACTTGACCTAGTAAGGACCATGAAATATGAAAATAATAATGATAAAACTTAGTCTAAAACTAGATATTACCTTGAATGGAGTCATCAAATGCTGAGTAGAATACCATATGCATCTATGATGTTGTCAAGACCAACATTCACCTTGACAAGATGTACTTGAGACAATGGCCCCACTAGGTGTGCCAAAACTATTGTCACTCAATCTTGTACCCTATATATGGTTATTAAATAATACTCTATATTGAGTGAAACATTGTATTACCTCTAGGCCTATGGGTTACCTATAGTAGAGGTAAACCTTTAGGTTTAAGGGCTAGCTCCCTAGATTGGTCTTTAATAGCTTATCACCTACACTAACTAATTATTTTGATGGAGAGGGTTATAATTAACATGAAATTGAAATAATATAATTAGTTTATATGCCAAAATTATCTCCACTAGACTACCATAAAATTACACTATGAAACATGACTCACAAAACTAGTCTCAACATCCTAGATTGCTCTAACTTTAGTATTTCAAACATGGAGGTGATATGCATTTTACTACTCATGGGGAGTGAACATAAGGTCATATTTTAGAAAATATTGCTAATCCTTAAACTTAGAGATATAAAATTACATTTTAATACACTTCATGTGACCTGTTAGAGTGAGGACAACTTGCATCAAACATGGAAGAGTAAAGAGAAGGAAAGGATAGATTCTTATCACTAGAAACTTCACTATGAACCACTTAAAATACTTAGAAAAGAAGGTTATGGAATAAAAAATAGATTAGAAATATTTATTTCAAAGGAAAACAAAATATTCAAACCAGAAGGGCTTCACCATACCAGGTGTGGATTCATCTACAAAATCCAAAATGGCTTGCTTTATAGAGCATGTGAGAAGAGAGAGAAGGAGGTAAGTGGAAAGGTCACAAATAAAAGTGTATAACTATGATAAATATTTATATTTTATGAGAATTAATTAAAAAATATAACATGAATTTCTTCTTGGACAAGTTTCCATCTAAAGCATGACAAACTCTTCAAACTGGTGTAGATGCCTCAAAAAACACTCTTGAAACTGCCTTTATGATGAAGCATATATTAACCACTTGAAACTAAACTTGGAATTATTGAAAATTATTAAATATCTTATGTATATTTCAAAAAATATGTAAAAATCATTATATACTCCCCTAACTAATATCCTTATTCATGACATTTGTATTCACTGTCTACAGTTACTTACTAGCTCTCTTAGCTTCACTCCTCACATTTGTCATAAAAGTGAATGGTAGTTGAATAATTAAATAAATTGAATAAGTTTTAAGACACATATTTATAATCCAATTTCCTTACACTCCATCTGAAAGACCTTAAAAGGATCCACTATCAAACTTCTCATCTTCTCACTAGGCAGTCACTTCTCATTTTCACTATCTGTCAAAGATTACCTATAGTGAACTATGTATTAAAGGTATTTTAATGAATTTTAATGATTATAAATGAGTAATTATAGTTTTAATAACTATATACATATCTACCTTAGTGATTCCCATTCATTAGTTCCCTTGTACACCTATAAAACACCCCAAAACTTGTAAAAACCCCTAAAATAGGCCTGTCCATACAAGTGATAGTACAAATTTTATGGGTATATAGGATACTAAGGTAGGATTTAAAAATTAAAAAAAAAATTAAAAGGTAAAATTACCCCATACAAATTCATCTTATTTCATAGTTTCTCCATCGAGTTTAAACTAGGGTTTTGAGAGGGTTTTGAGCTATACTACTTAACAATGGTTCGTAAAAACAATATGTTTAATTTCCAAATAAATTCCACTAATAAAAATATTAGGACAAAATTAAATATTAATATATCCTTTTGGCACCATTAAATCATTATATATAGATATGATCACTTGAAGATGGTTCTCAAGCTCCTTGATTGCATTCTGGACACCCATAAAGTGAGTTTAGGCCAAATTGACCAATTTAGAATATATGAATTCAAAAAAATGGTTATAATAAAAATTATACCTCCAATTTAAGGCTATAAATTTTATTAAAGTGTTCATATGGTCTTGGAAGTGGTACTAGACATCATGAGTGCTTAGGTCTAGTTCTAGGCCTAATAGGCCTAACTGTGTTTGATTGCTTGTAACCACCTGTGAGTGATTTCTAGTGACTATGAGTGATTATAAATATTTTTTACATTAATTATAAATCTTCACACCTTTATACAAATCCTATTTTTATCCCCTTCATCTTATCACCAGTTACATAATATACTTATAGGGTGGTCCTAATTGGGAGTGCCCTCTGTCTGAGATAAAATAGAGGCCATAGCCCCTATTTTTCCAAAAAAATTGAAATTATGGGAGGGTATAATATGTATTTACCACATTATGTAAACTTTTTAAGGGATATATATCATCGATAGATCCAAAAATACTTTAAATATTCAAGATATACTTATGGTACTATGAGGACTATGCACAAAATTTTATTTGGGCTTCAGAACCTTGAGCTATAACTGTAGGTTAAAATATTTAATTCTTGAGATAACTTTGGAATATTTAATTTTAAATATTATAGTTTTTTAAATATGATATATCCATTATACACCTTTTCTAACTTTCCAAATTAACTCTCTACTAGTTAGAACTAGTCTACGATATGTGTCAAACTATGTCATATGTAAATGTAAATTAAGTAGAAGTCACGAGACCCATGTAGGTGATTATTCATGTGAAATTAATACATTATATTATATTTATTCTACCTGATATAATTTCATATGTGAATAGACTCAACTCATACCCTAGGGATGTGATTATCATCTCTCATTACCTCCAATGTATTGTGGGTCTCCAATCAGACTATAGGTGACAATTAGGGAGGATTTAAAGGGACTCTATAGAAGATAATTTGTGTTTAAATAATAACTTATGTCTTATTTATAATTATGATATCATTGGATCATTTCCAACCTAAATGAACCTCTAGGTATGCAAAGTTCTCAACCTCTTGCCTCTCACCATCAACACTCTGTGGATATACAGTTAAACTATAGATGCTTCATTGGGGATATGAGACCTTCCTATAGGTGATTACCTTTGTAAATAACTATAATTAAACTTATTTAATTTATACTTAAGTCATTAGGTCATCTTAAACCAAATAGAGTCACTATGTCTATAGGCCATGCTCCCATTGTGTCACTATTATGTTGTAAGGTCCTTTTGGCTTCAATAGTAATGTAGATTACTAAATGTCTACAATGATAACCTACTTGAAATGGAAGATTATATACACTATATTATCATGACCAAACAACCACATTATTATGTCAATACATTATATCTAGGCTTAGGCTACAAGATGAAAACCATTAGGCCTATGTATAATTGAAGACACTTCACCATGGGATGACCTAGTGTATGAATGAAAATGACTCAGAAAAGTTAAGGTAAAAGGTTTCAATTGCAATTTTACAAACCTAAGAAAACTAACCTAAGTCTACCTGTATATAATTTCCTTAACATTATCACCATAATACTTTCAAATCTCTCAAACTTGATTGAATATATCCATTGAGATCAAACACCTTCATATTAGCACTACTCAAACCTATGTGGTGTTGGCATCATATAACTATTGGTGACTATATGTATGTCTACATGATATAAGAATGTGTAAATGGGATTATTTATCAAAACCAATCTATAACTAATTTGAATAAATTAGTATTATTTTTTACACCTTATATTCCTCTCATAGTCTTAAAACATTCATGTGTCATAACATTATTGACTAGGGCTTAGCTCTACTTAGCTAGAGGTGATAGTTGCAGGGAAGCTTAACTGTGTGTAACCCTTAGACCTTTCAATTCACCAATTTCTACTCTTTAAGACTCAAACTCAAAAATAAAAAACTAATCACCATTCTTATGAAGGATTGAACACACATGCCACCTTTGTTTTGAAGACCAACAAAGGAAGATAAGTCTTTAAATTATTAAAACAATATTTTCACACTATAATGGAGTATTTTAATAGAAAAATGAGGTAGTATTGCCTATAATTTCACATTGAAATGTGTAATATAGACTAATTGAAATTATAGGCAACATTGAAATTATAATGTATTTCCTCTAAAATAATGGTATATTAATATAAAATAAAGGTATCATATCCCATGGTCTTAAAGGAGAACCTATACTCTTATCACTAAGGCCCTACTGGATGATAGAGGTGTTGTTATTTGTGATAATCCTAAAGGGTTCTGGGAGGAAATAGAATGGATTAATTGACCCCATTTTGGAATATAAAGCCAAAATTATTTATGATAAATTGGATTTATCCAAAATTCCTTTAGATAATCTTAACCGTGTTTGGTATGTGTATGACCCATTTTCCAGTTGGCTTTTTAGATTTAATATTGTCTATTCTTCATGTCTTGAACATAAAAAATATTATTTAAGGTGGTTGATTTTGTATTAAAAAATTATCTTTTGGTTTGGTTATCTCTAAATATGGTTTTGGTAATCTGCATTATTTGGTGTGTGGTGAGCTTGAAACTGTTGAACATCATTTATTCGTATTCCCTTATGTTGTAAGTATTTGGAAGAAGTTGTTGTAATGGTTGGATCTCTATGTTTGATTTTGATATTTCATGGTTGAAAATTGATTTTGGGTATGTGTGTACTAAAAATAAGGTTCAATTTTTCCATATATCATGGCTTGTGTTCTCCACTGGAATCCTTCAGTTTATTTGGAAACAAAGGAATTTAGAAATTTTCTAATTTAAGACTAGACTGCTTACTAAATTCAATATTGAAGTTACCATGAGAATTATTTCTTGGAAAAAAAATTAGTTTAAGGTGCCATAGAATGAGATGGATAATTTCCTAAGAATAGGTATGATGAAGGTCTCATCTTATTATCTCTTAGATAGTGGAGGATACCCTAGATTTTCATAACATCCAAATTCAAGGATTTATCATGAAGAAGAAGCTTGGGTTTAGGTTTTTGAATAAGAATGGGCACTGATTAAAGAGGCATAATTTGAATAAGTTGATAATCTTGTGGGTATAGGGGAAGGGTCTTTGGATTCAAATAAGAATGGGTCAGTTACCTAGTTGGAAGAAAATAAAGATGCGTTACAAGCATGGAAGGATTATGGGGGTTAATAAAAAGATGCTCCCAACAAGGAGGGTAATGTTTTTGGTGTTGACATGGTGACTAAAGTTTGCAATTATAAATCTAGTTGTGATTTTACCTAAGGTAAAGATGACATTGGTGGTCCTATTGATCCAAATCCGATTATTGCTAATAGTATTCAAAATTTTGTCAATGTAGCTTCTTTAAGAATTAAAAAAATGATTCAAGGGAACAAAAAGGATGCTAAAGATATTGATAATTTTTTTAAGAAGTCTAATATGAAGGATATGCTTACTAAAATGGAATGTTTTCCATCATCAGTAAAGAGTTCACATCTAGGATCTTGTCTTTTTGACAATGAAGTGGGTCCTGAGATGACTAATTCTATTTCAATTGAAGATGATGTGATGTTAATTTATTAAGGGGATATTTTTAAAATATAATTGATGCTGTTATTGTGAAAACTCTTTTATTTTTGGTTATACATTAGTTCTATTAGTTTTTTTGATGTGGCCACCTAGGTGGAAGTTTTATATTGTAATACCATTTTTGAAATGGTTCTAGTTTGACCATATGCCACAAACTTGTTGGTAGTATTTTTGGTATTTTTAATCCTTGGATGTATATAATAATATAAATGTTATTATAATATTAAAAAAATCATATTACATATGTAATAGATCTATACCATTGAGTATACCCTACCTAATTTACCCACTTGAGTATTCCCTATTGGATTGAACATTTTATCCATATCTTTATCTTGAGTTTTTTTACCTAAATACTGAAACCATATTTTGATCTTAACTATTTTAGACTTACCTTCTTGTGCTTGAGTGTCCTCTACCTAAAATACCTAGTTGAGTATGCCATACCTACCTATCATTCCTTCCCTACCTACTTAACTATTTCCTACCTACTTAAGTTATTGACTTGAGTATGCCCAACCTGATAAGATACCTTATCCATATTTTGATCTTAAATACTTGTATGTAACCCATAATATATATATTAGCTAACCATATATTTAATAATTGATCCCTAATTAAATACCCAAGCCATATCTTGAAAGGAAAGGGTAAATTCTAACCTATTTAAATAAATAAGGGACTAAGGATGCATAAGAATAATAATAAATCCACTACACACACCATAAAGTTATTGGAGGGAGTGATTAAGGATGAAAACGAACAAGGAAATAATGATTAGGGATGATGAGGGTCAATGAGGGAGTAATTATGGATGATAAGGGACAAAGAAGGGGTGATTCAGGATGATGTAGTATGATGAGGGTAAATGAGAGAGTGATTAGGGATAATGAGGGCTAACAAGCAAGTGATTAAGGATAATGAAAACTTATTGTATCAAATCTATATATAAGAAGTAATATATATTATTTGGGTGACTTTATCTACCCCATGTGTGCAAGAAATATTCATTCCATTCAATCCTATTGAATAGACATTGAAACATGTGATTTAGATGAGGGGGGATTGGCCAACCCATATCTTGAAGGGAGATGGATAATTATAGCCTATATAGATAAATGAGTGACTAGGGATGATCATGCACAAGAAGAAAGCCACTACATCCACCATAAAGGTATTAGAGGGAGTGGTTAGGGATGATGAAAGAGTGATAAGGGATGATAAAGGATAATGAGGGTCACTATATAAGTGATTAGGGATGATGATGGAATGATCAGAGATGATAACAGAGTGACTAAATATGATGAGGGTCGATGAGGGAGTGATTAGGGACAATGAGAATTGATGAATAAGTGATTAAGGATGATGAGGGATAATTAAAATGTATTTCACTATATTTATATATAGGTTTAATATTTATTATTTGGGTGACCTTATCTACCCCATGTTTGCAAGACTAATTTATTTCAGTCTTTACTATTGAATGTACATTAAAACACATACTTAAAATTCATTCCATTCCTTCCTAACTATGAACATGTGTCTCAATGCCCATTCAATATTAAATAATGGAACAAATACATATTACACACATGAGGTAGATAAGGTTACCTAGATGATATATATTGCTCTTATATATAGATATGTTGCAAGACTTTTTAATTGTCCCTCATCATCCTTAATTAATCCACCACGGGCCCTCATTTTTATTAATCACTCCCTAAATAACCCTCATCATCATCATTCACTCCATCATCATCCCTCATCATCGTTAATCACTCCTTCCTTATCCATTATCATCCTTAATCAATCCCTCACTGACACTCATTGTCCTTAATAATCCCTTATCACTCTTTCCCCATCCCTAATCATTCCCTTTAATACCTTTATGGTGGGTGTAGTGTCTTTATGATTGTTATATATCATCCATAATCACTCATTTCTCTCAATATAGGTTATAATATCCCATGTCCTTTCATGATATGACTCGACCAATGCTGCCCCATTTGAAGCCTATGTTTCACTACCCATTCAATAAGAATAAATGAATGAATTAGTATTGCACACATGGGATAGAGAAGGTCACCTATAAAATATATATTAACCCTATATATAGATATATAGAAATACTTTTTTATCATCAATCATCATCATTAATCACTCCCTTATCAACACTTATTGCTCGTAATCACTCACTCATTGACCCTCATAATCCCTAGTCACTCCCTCATCATCCATCATCATATCTAGTCACTCCCTCATAATTTATTATTAATTATCACTCCTTAATTTTCCCTCATCATCCCTAATCAATATCTTACCATCCATACTTGTCCCTAATCACTCCATCTAATACCTTTACGGTGGGTGCAGTGGCTTTTTAGTGGTGCCAGATCATCCCTAGTCACTCCTTTATTTATATAGGCTATAACTCCCCCTTTCCTTAAAATATGTGGATTGGGTATTCAATTATGTATTTAGCATTAGATATATGGTCAAATAATATATATGGTCATGATTATATAAGAGTATTCAATATTAAGATATGGCTTGGGTAGTTTATCAAATATAACATAATCAATTAGGTAGGAAAATATGGATAACTAGGTAGGGAATAATCAATTACTTGAATTTAGGTAGGGAATACTCAAGTATTTATGGAAATAATAATAGGTAAGTAGGGCATACTTAATTAAAATAAGGTAGTTAGGGAATATTCAAGGTTAAGATATAGCTCGAGTATTGACAAAGGTCATACTAGAGATCAAGATATAGATCAAATATTCAATTAGGTAGGTCATAATAATGTAGGTAAATTAGTTAGGTCATAATAAATTAGATAAATTAGGTATGGAATACTAAATGGTATATATGTATTACATATTTAACATGATTCAAAAATTCATTTGTCATTATATATTTCAAAACAAGCTTACCTTGCCAATAATATAAAATAAGTAGGTAGGGCATATATAAGTACATAGGGAAAGAATATACATATATATTTGTAAGAAAGCTTCCATTGATAGCTAAAAATATATTTTATATTGGTCATGTAGGTAAAAAAATAATGAAGCTATATATCATGAATCAATATTTCATTGCCTTCTTGGGTAGGACATAACTATGTAGGTATGTTAATATTAAAGATATCTATCAGAAATAAATATTCCCTTGATAGCTATGCCTTAATATAGAAAAAAATAAAATATAAATATGAGGAAAATAAAATTCCCTTTATATCCATAAGTATCCCCTCATTGATACATTATATTAAGGCATATGCCCTTCATTCCTTTCATAAATCAAGTTGGGTATAAATCAGGTTAGGTATACTAGCTACTAGATTGGAACACACTATGCCAAATTGGTGACCACATATCTATTTATCTATAAATTTGGACTATTATGGACATACTCTCAATGACATATAGAGAAAATGAGAAGTCAATTGTTGGGTTAGAATTGGACTTCTCCACTATTCTCCAGTCACCCCTATATATATAGATATGATTTTAGATTCTAATATTTGGGATTGGAATTATTAGATGACAAAGTCCCAATATATATATGCAATTAATATAATTTCATCCCACCCTTTGCTTTCTTTATTGCCTATTTATTCTAGACCTACGCTCTGGACAAACACACTCTCCATGGTTTGGGAATAAATCACCATATAGATCTTTAAATCCCAGTAAAAAATTAGACAATATCCTTGATTTCCTTATTTGAGTGACACAAAATGATGAAGGGATATTTTATTTGGTCCTTATTTGAGTGATTAAATTTTATAATTGGATCATAAGTTAATCAGGTATAATCATGAAGTTATTTCACCCATAATTAGGGTATTGGAGGGAGTGATTAAGGATGAGGAGATATGAGGAGGGAATGAATAGGGATGATGAGAAAGTCATTATAAATGATGAGGAATAGTGAGCATCAATGAGGGAGTGATTAGGGATGATAATGGAGTGGTTATAATGATAAGGGATGATAAGGGTCAATGAGGGAGTGATTAAGGATGATGAGAGACCACAAATGAATAATTATGGATGATGAGGGATGATGAATTAGTAATTATGGATGATAAGGGATGGTGAGGGTCAATGAGGGAGTGATTATGGAAAATGAGGGAGTGATTAGAGACAATGAGGGATGGTGAGCATTGATGAGGGAGTGATTATAGATGAGGAAGGAGTGATTAAGGATGATTAAGGATGGTGAAGAAATGATTAGGGATGATGAGGTATGGTGAGGATTAATGAGGGAGTGATAAAAAATGATGAGGGAGGGATTAGAAATGATGAGGGATGGTGAGGGTAAATGCGGGAGTGATTAGGGACAATGAGAGATGAGAAGGGAGTGATTAGGGACGAGGAGAAAGTGATAAGGTATGAGGGAGGGATGAGGAACAAGTGAAATTAACAAAAGTAATTGTTTGATGTGCATAGATCATCAATGTGACCTATGTTTACCCAATCACACCACTTTGGCTTGAATTTAAAGTGATTGGTTTGTAAACTTCAATATTGATAAACCTAGGATTCCTAAAAATACCAACAAGCAATTGAGAAGGCACAAAAATGTAAAAAATGGCTATATGTTTACCCAAAATATACATAAATTGAAAAATCATGACCTAAAATCCTTAAGTTCAATACTGAAACAATATAAATTCTTATGTACTGACCAGATTGGATTTTGAAATCTATCTCCCACATCATAAGACATGCAGCTATGAGACCCACTCTATCCGATCCAAAGTGACCCTAATTTATTATATTTACTCAAATAAATTTAAATTATAATAAATATAAAAGTCAACTTAACATTTATTTTAGTATACCAAACCACCCACCTTCTAATTCATCACCTTTTTACATTCTACCCCCTTCAAAGCTTTCATTGGGACATAACATGTATGCGCTATTGTATGTATACATTTCAATTATTTAATATTTCAAACTCCTATGCTTTTGCCAATTCCAAATTTCATAATAAAAAATGCATATGAATGTACACATTATAGGATTTATGTTTACCAATCCTAGAAAGTATAACGCAAACATTTTATTCCTAATAATATGTATACATTGTAGACTACTATATATGCATATGTTAAAATGTTCATGGAATTCTCCCTCAAATCTATGCACTTATCTGTATAAAAATATCATATTCTTAAAAAGTAAGAAGTAAAAATGAATTTAAGAATCATATTATCCTTTTATCTTGAATAGTATTTTTTCTGGTTAACATACTAGCTTGGATATGAGTCCATTAAATGTCTACTTTTGACATAATACTTCTTATCTATTAAGATTTTATTTTTCTACAAAATATTATAATATTATATCTTACTAATTGTGTTATTTGTCTGGTCACTCTAAAGACATAAAACGTGTGGAAATCTTAAAAAATCTAAAAATGTGGTTTAGAGTCATGAGTTAGTCATCTTTGTTATCAAGTCTATTATGATATTTTCTAATTATTAAATGATATTAAGATTGTGAAATTATTTTCTGATATTTTTGGTTAGTTGAGGACATTCGAAAGGGGAGCTTTGGCTAGACATGTTTATAAGCTATAATATTTTATGAAGTATTTATTTTCATAATCAAACTGACGATTGACCATGACTCATGTTATGTTAAAGTGGGTTGTTTTAATAATAATAATAATAATAATAATAATAATAATAATAATAATAATAATAATAATAATAATAATAATAATAATAATAATAATAATAATAATAATAATAATAATAATAATAATAATAATAAAACATCATCTGTGCCATTTACAAATGGTAAAAGGATAATAAAAAATAAATGGAATGAAATAACAAAAGGGAGTAATGGAAGGAGAAAGATATTGGAGATTCCAAGGAAGAGAGATTAAGATAATAATTTCATGGAGGGAGGGAAGATGAGGTGTCAATAGAGGGAGCCCGTCTTCTTTTTCACATGAATGTATTCTCATTCATTCATTTATTATTTAAAGGATAATGGTAATATTTTTTATTTTAAAAAGATATTCGATTTTTTTAATAAATTTATTTAAAATTTATTTTATTTTAAAATATCTATTATCGATGTCAATGAGTTTTATTATTTATTAATGAAAGAAATATAAGGTGATAATGTTTTTATTTACTATTAGAATATTTTAGGTTATCGTATATTATAAAAAATAATAATATATGAAGGTTGCATAGTAAGGTAGTCACTTCGTATTTATAGTTTAAAATATATATCGAAAGAAAAGATTTGGCTCACAAAATAAATGAGAAAAAAAATAGATTAGATACGATACTCGATAACAAATACCAATATTAATCATAAATAATGAAATTCAAGGGAGGGGCAAAGGACAATATTTTAAAAGGTAGAGAGGTCCAAGCAAAAAGCTATACAAAAGAAAAATTTAAGACTACCCATCTATTTAAAAGATCCATAGTTTTAAATAATACAACCATCAACATGACAAATTTGATACAACTCTCTCTATACATTTAATTGATTAAAACCTTATTAATATATATTTTTAAATGACCGTAAATTTAATTATTTATAAAAAACAATTTAGTTTGAATGCCTCTATTGTTCTACACACATTTGCTTTTAAGATTTGTTCATCCTAAATACCTTGTTGTAGATGTTAATGGGTATACTTGGTTTTATTTTTTAAAGAAAACAATAAATTTGAGATTTCTTATTTATTTGTAGATAACATTATTGTATCTATTCAATTTGAGCAATCAATCAAACTTAGGCCTTCTATTTTTTATATAAATAATAAAATTTATTGAATTCTTTTTTTTAGCTTTTCAATGGAGAAATAAATTAGATTAAAGTGACTTTATATTTTATATGATATTTAATAAAATAAAAATAGATTAAATTATTTTTAGGTTTTGTCTAGTTTGATAATATTTTTGAAATAAATATATCATTTTAATTTTATCTTACATATTAAGAGAGAAATTTTAAATTTAATATTGTTGTAAAAAAATAACGAGTTTAATTATTTTTTATTAATTTATATGTTTCTCATTCATGAAATAATATTAGCATAAAATTTTTGTTGGTTTTGTCCATCTTTATTATAGTTTTAGAACACATAATATTAAAAATTTATTCCTTTTTAGGGAAAAAATATAATTTTAATATTATTATAGTAATTAATGGTGTTTATTATTTTTTAATCAAATATAGACACTTTTGAAGTTTACATATTGTTTGCTCATGAAATAAAGGAAGATTATTATTTTTTTGGATTTTGTCTATCCTAATGATATGTTTGAAACACATAGTATTGTGAGTTTATCATACATATTAAGATAAAAAAATTGAGTTTTAATTTTTTAAAGTAAGAATTCATGAGTTTTATTTATTTTTATTAAATATATGTAGCTTTTTATATTATATGTTGTTCATTCATGAAATAATATTAAATTACATTATTTATTGAGTTTTGTATGATTCAATATTAACTTTGAAATGTATATAATATTTTTAATTTATTTTGAATATAAATAAATAAAAATTAATTTTAATATATTTTTTAATTTATTTTGAATATTAAAAAATAAAATTTAATTTTAATATTTTTTTTAGTATTTAATGATTTTTTAGCTTATAAAACATGTGGACCTTTCTATTTTATATGCTACTTATTCATTTAAAAAATTTATATTAAACTATTTTTGAGTTTTCTATATCTCAATAATAACTTTAAAACTCATTATTATGAATTCATCTTAAATAATATTAAAAGGGAAAACATAAATTTAACATTTTTATAATTATTAATATGTTTTTTTAATTTTTATTAAAAAAAAATCCTAATATGAGTACCTCTCTACTCTGTAATTTAGATAATTTCTTATTTAATCAAAATGAACTTGACCATAATTAATAATGGGTATTATTAGATTGTCTAAACTAAGCCAAGGTTCTTTTCTATATTTTAAGATAAATAAAATGAACTTGACCATAATTAATAATGGGTATTATTAGATTGTCTA
Source organism: Torreya grandis (assembly GCA_037957365.1). Classification (NCBI taxonomy): domain Eukaryota; kingdom Viridiplantae; phylum Streptophyta; class Pinopsida; order Cupressales; family Taxaceae; genus Torreya; species Torreya grandis. The sequence continues at coordinate 142,404 of JARHVA010005622.1, read as the reverse complement.
AACTAAGATAAGGTTCTTTTCTATTTTTTGAGATGACATGTTTTGTATATCTTGTTGCCTTACTATCCTGAGTATGGATTGATGGGTGATCTTGATATTATAAATACTATACTCTAATCTAGGTATCACTAGTTATTTTAACTACCTCCTTATACATCATTAAACCCTACTTCAATAAAGATAAACATTGATCCCTCCTAAAGAGATGAAAGCTCTGAGATTCATATCACTATTGACTATATTGATGTTTCGAGTTGAGTTGATGAGCTAACAATAGTTATAACTCTTTATTATGATACTTAAATCTTGTTCCACAATGACTAGTATATTCTTGTTTTAAATATAAAGTTGCTTAAAAAATAAAAGGCTTATTATATATACCTCCATATAGTAATATGTGATCATTTTTTGATAATAAGAGAATAGTTGACATGTATTAAATTATGAATTTTAGTGTATACATGAAATATGGTATGAATTGATTATTCATTTTTTCATGATTCGACCTTATGGGAGGATTTTATATGTTTGTTGCTAAACTTTATAGAATGATTTCTTTAATTCTGATTGGCATATGAATTGCATGTTATAGATATAATTCTAGTTTTGATATTTGATTCAGTTATCATGATTGATTAGTTTATGCCTGATTTACTTACATCATGCTCTATAATTATACATAATTCAGATTTATAGTATTACTATTATTGGTATACTATCAGGTACTAACGATGACTATCTTTTATGGATGCACAAATAAGGTATATGAGCTAGGCTCGGGGATAAACTTCAATAACTGGGATAACAATGGGAAAGGTTTACGAGCAGTCGGGATTGATACCGATAGGAAAAATGAGATGTGACACAAGGTTTTAAAATTCATTGGTCATCTTGAGTCTTTATTGCTTGCTTTTATTAATTCTTTACTTATATTACTCTAGTGTTGTATGGGTTTTGGATTATGTTGTCATTGTGTGTGCATGTCAATTTGATATTTTGCTCCTTGCTAGGATTTAATAGTTTGATATCATTTCAACTTGTCATGTGATCCTTGGTCTCTTGGATTCAACTTTGTTTTGGCCTTGTTGAATGTTGTGGTTAAGTTTCCATGTGGCATGGTGGTTATATTATTGGGTTTGGTGACTAGTATCCAAATGGTTTAAACCCACTAAGGTTGGACCTCATCATTGTTACATGTTTATGTCTGGACATTTGAACTTGGATATAGTATAATGATGATATTGGTTCCCTTTAGTATGAATAGACCACATCATGGGTCCTTTGATTTCCATAGAATTATGATGGATGTTATTTTGTTGAAGGGCTTGGCCCATAAGTCATGATGACTTGGCTTGCATCATGGGATTAGACATGAAAAGGAGACATTACATTGATTTTGGTAAACATGATGTTTAGATCATTATTATTATTATTATTATGGGTTGACTCTTTTACCAAAGCACACAATTGATATTGCATATTTTATAAATCTCAAGGAGTTATTTATAGTGCACCACCTGGGTAGAACCCTACATCGAATGCCAATGGAAGTTGATGAAGTTTTATGGAGTTAGATAATTATTGTCATGGAAGTTTTGGGCTTGGTTCACATTAAATTTTATTTGGTGAAGTGTGGGGGAAGCCTAAAATAACTATGGTAGCGTTTGGAAATAGTTGGGAGGAGGAATGGTGTCCATAGTGAGGATACAGAATGCATGACTCATCCTTGGTGAGAATTTTAAAGTTAGGATGAATATGGCACCCTATAACCAAATACCCCTTCCTCTTCCCCATGACAAAGAATATTCTGGCTAGGTAAGTGGATTCTAGTTTTTGCTATGCATAATGTCTCTCTTTTGGGTTTTCTTAGTCTGGGAAAGTTTAAGGTTCTGATGGAAATGAAAAATAACAATGATACAAGTCTATGATTCAGTCAAGAGATTTCATCATGTGCCTATAACTCAATATAATTTATTTTAAATTGATATACTTCCTTTTCATGCTGGGCCATTTTTAATATCTACATTTAGTGATGGAATGATGCTGGGTTGTTTTGATTTCTACATTTTTGGTGATTGAAAAGAGGATGTTCTAATTTTTATCTTTTTCTTAAGTGAATGAAAGGGTTTTGGATCTTTATTTTAAAAATATACATTTATAGAAGCTGGGTTATTGTGTTGATTCATTTAAAACCCTTAATTGTATAAGGGTGAATTGGTTTGTGAAATATGATTATATCTTTGGTCTAACTCTTTAATCTCAATCAATTCATTTTTTAGCAAATATGTGGTGCTATTGAAACCCTGTTGAATATGATGTTCAATTACTTCCATGAAAACCATATCTAAGTGAAGTGATATGCCATTGATTAATTTTATTTTGTGAATTTGAAGGTTTAAATTTTTTATATGTACATTAAACTAGTCTTTTTTTATTAACCTTCTACAGACTATTAAATCAACCCTTATTTTAATTTTGGCATTCTAATCTTAAGCCATTAAAGTTTAGTTTGCATAAGAGGATTTATTGGGTTTGATTTGTGGTGTGTTTTTGGGGGAGATTTTGTGTTTTGTTTCTTTTTGACTCAATTTAGAATGAATTAAATTGTGTATTATCATTATTTATACTCATGAAGTTTAAATAGGCTTACAATGAGGGATAACTTATCATGCCTTAATTTGAGTTATAGTGGATTTGACTTTAGTGTGTGTTAAATAGATTTGTTATGGTTAATGTTGTTTGAATAACATTGGACAGTAATGAGATGAACTTCACTTGAAACCCTAGAAAATGATGTGTGATTAATATTTAAAAATATTTTTTATTCATAATTAATAAATCTAAGTTCTTATTTTGGATCGACCTAGCTAGTCTTGCTTCTTGTTTCTGTCTTATTAAATAACATCTTAGCCATAAGACTCTATTTATCTTTTGATCACATTTTGGGAAAGTTTTAATCATTAGGAATCATTATTAATATCTAAAAATCTGTATATATATATGTGAAATCGATATAAAGTGTGAATTGAAGGTTTTATGAATTAGTTCTCTCTAGAAGGATGTAACACTACTTGCCTAATTCATATGTTGATTTCTTAGTTCAATGGGGTTTTTCTGTTTATAGAATTTTTATCTTGTTACTTCATGAGTAGCCATCACAATGTTGGAAGATATTATGAGTTCCATGATTAGGTATTCATGGCCTTTTAATTGTTGAATTTATGCCCCTTCCTTGAACTATTAGATTTTGTACATGGGAGCATCTTTAGTAATGTTGATAAGCTCACAGACTGAGCTAGTTACTTGTGTTTTATCCAAATAAGACATGGAATTCATTGGTTATAATTTAGTGTTAATTAAATGTTGATGAATAATGATAATAATAATACCTACAATTTTTTCAATGTGATATAGTCATTTTTGTGGATGCATGTTATTTGACATGTGGGGATTCCTTGAGTTTAATGATTTTTACCCTTGTTGGTGTACATTATTTTATGAAAAGTTGCTTGTGTTTTATATTAATTGTTTTTATGTTTTACATTTTTTTATGTTGACCATAACTTAAATATGTCATGCTCAACCTCCCTGTGAAATCCTAGAGTTCAGACTCCACCACCCAGCTGATGGTTGGGGTGGTGAGGGCCACCAAATGGTTAGGTTCATAGGACTAGTTTGAATGGGTTGGCATCTTTTGAGAGAGTTCATATTCCTTTATTTCATCTATACCTTGGTATTATAGCATCTTTTTTTGTTAGTACTTTGTAGTATATGTTTCCTAGTGGATGTTCTTGGAGTGGTTCACTAATGTTATAATCATGTATTGGTTTAATTTATGTATGTTATGAAACATCATCACATTTATTGATATGGGAAAGAAAAATGTTATGTTTGATGTGATTATTGGTTTGAAAAAATGATGATTGTACTCCTATTTAGAGATAAAATTTTGATACTCAGTTGTCCAAGTAATTATAATCACTTTTCATGTTATACTGAAGTGATTGGACATTCTTACATGGATTCAGAGTGGAAGTTGACTTAATGCTTCAATTTATTTGCAAACATGTATTAAAACATACTAAACCTTTTTTTTTGTAGAGTAAGATTACAAGATGTGTTAATCCATGCATTATTTAATTAAACATCTATAAATAAGAATATAGAGCTAAAAAATCAAGCTTACTCCCTCATTAGGTGTTTCTAGTGAATCTTGAGAGTTATTTAAGAAAGGAATACCATAAAACCTATAGACACTAGAAAACTGCACACTTATAATTTTTAATGACTAAATTCCTTAAGACCCCCCAAACCTTATTAACCTTTAACTAACCCTTCTTAACCTAAAAAAATCACTATTCCCTTAGTCACATAATATTATTCAAATCACTATTTGAAAGTAATATTCAAAAGTACTATTCACTATCACTATTCACTATGGGACCCACTATCACTATTCACAATGACATGGCAAGTAACATGGCATGTGACATGGCAAGTGACATGGATTAGAAGTGATATGGCTTGATGTGGGACACCATACCCAACTTGTAACCCTTTCCCAATGTGCTTAATGACCTCATTTAAGCATCACAATCCCCCCTTGAAATATGACAAATTTCCACTTAAGGAGCCATAACTCAACTTATATTTTTCCTTCAAAATGAGATAACTACCTCTTTAAAGACAAAGGGCACCCATTTTGACATCTTAACCCAAATGGTAGACTCACCAATCCAAATAGGAATCCCCACCAACCTCATCCTTGACTAATTTAGCTACCACATGGAAAACAACACCATATTTGGTGTGCCATCCCTTTAAGTTCTTGGATGAAGATAAAAGCTTGTGGTGAAAATTCTTTAGTCTCATTTAAACCCATGTGCATGATTCCCATTCAAAATTGGAGTCATGTGCAAGGTGGGAGACACACCAACCCAAATAGGAAACTTATGATCAAAGTGGGAATCCCCACCAACCTCATTTTGAATCAATAATGAGTCCACTTGAATAAATTCAAATTTATTCACTATTCCTCTATTATAACATATTTATTAATATAAAATTCTATAAATACCCCCCTCTCCTTCACCCAAGGTTAAGTTAGAACTTAGTCTTTGGTTCTTAACATTTTGTTTCAAGTTTTTGAAGGAGGTCATCATTTTGGAGGTCATCATCATATTGGAGGAGAAAATATCAAAGTAATGAATCTCTACCAAAATTTCCCGAAGATCCATCAACAAAAACATCTTCAGTAACCATCTTCATCAAGCATCAAGGTAACATTTGTTTTCTTTCTTGTATTCCATTTATTTCATTTCTTGGACTTCTTATTTCCTTGACCTCACACCTTTAGACCATTTTACTCTTCTCTTTTAATCCCCTTTAACTCAATACCCTTTTATCCGTTTACTTCTTTTTCCATTCACCCTTTACCTCCTTACCACATTGACCATTTACCCCTTTTACCTCTTGACCTCAAGGGTCACCTCATATTTACACCTTTTACTTGAGGATGAAGACATGGCCACCATTTTTCTATCCTATCCATGTAGCTCTTGGGTCAGGCGAGGTCCATCCTCTATCCTTACTCCATGGATCCAATGACTTATTGGTTTTGCTAGGTCAATCTTAACCAATAAGAAAATTTTGGCATGCCTGATGGGACCCTTGAGTTTTCTTAGTTGATTAGTTATTTTAGAACATTTAGTTTCATTAGTAAAATGGAATTTATATGTAAATTAATTTCTTAATATTAATCATTTTTATCTTTAAAAATTTAAGTTATATCTTTTTTATTTAGAAAATTAGAAAAAAAAGTAAAAATTTTCATTTTTTTTCTTGTATTTCTAAAAATAAAATAAAAAGAGCATTCATCCTAGGATTAGGATTGAATTTTCATGTTTTATTTAGGTGCATTTTAGTTTTAATTATTTTCATAAAAAGAAATCAATTTTTTTTCTTTGGGTTAAAATTAACTATATATATTGTTTGCTTGCTTGCTTAATTAGTTCACCTAGATTAATTAAAGGCAAAACAAATTAACCGTAGTTCACAAATGTTACACAACCAAACCACTTGCACAAAAAAATAAAACTCACTTGAGACAAGGCCTAACTAGAATTTCATCACCTAGTGGATCACCTTACCCTTTCTCAGTTATCATACTTGGATTTAATCACCAAGGGGATAACCAACGTAGCTCTCTAGTTGAGAATAAACTCTAGTAATTGGTATATATTAGCTAAGTACCCACATTGGCTGTGGGATCATGAAGGGAGGTGAGAAAACCCCAAGCACCAATCCATGTAATTGAATAAATACATACTTCTTCTTGAGTGACTAAACACAACCTAGAACCAAACATAGACTACCTTATTTAGGACTTATTCTACAAACCAGATTTCTTCTTCACACTTTCTAAGGTATATTCCAAAAGAAAGATAATTAAAAATATAGTATTTAATATATCTTAGTGTATGATTTGATTTCCTTAAATATTTTCTTTTTCTTACTTCTTGTTTGAGATGTGAGCTTCGTTTCTTTCCATTCTTCACATAGTATTTACCAGAATACAAATTGAAGAATCAAAACAACCAAGAAGCTATTTTCCAATACCTCATCTCTAATATATTTTTCAATAGAGATATTTCCTATTTTCTCTCCTAGAGATACTAAATTTTCTATTATCTTAGATAACAATCCTTTTCCCTTAAAGTGGTGCCTTGCATTGCATGCCACTGATGATCCCTTCCTTACTAAAAATCAACCCAACCTTGTCTGTAACCAACCTAATCCTATCTACAACCAACTCAAAATTATCTGTAACCAACCCAAAATTTTATAAAATCTAACTTCAACCAACCCACAAACTATCAACCTTCACCCAAACTACCACCTAAGTTTGTTATAGTGATAACAAACCGGATAACTAGATTAGAGTCAAAAAATAGGCCATCAATTTATAGTATCCATGATCAATAAAACCTAACTTACAACAAACCAATGGCCTATCATCAACCATTTAGTTATTATCATGCCCAACCAACAACCTATCAACATATATCATCTCAATGACCCCAACCTTGTCAAAGCTTAGGCCATTTCCCCCAACCATCATTTCAACCTCAACCTACTTTGTTAATCCAAACAATTTTATCACCCTTAATTGATCAACCAACCTATCAATAAACCTATTAACCCAAAAAAATTGTTAACCTATCAGACCAACTAGCCTCTTCAAGCCAACCAAATAAATTATAAATAGTTTCATACCCTAATGTGACAATTGAGACATTGGTACACCCTTTTCTGGCCCTTAGTAAACCTACAATAAAAGAAACTATAATAACACCAACTTTAACCAATCCACTTGTTTACCTAGTAGAAACTTAAAAAATTTACTTAAAAACCACAATTAAGTCAACCAAACAATCCATTCGACTTCCTCTTTTAGTGAATCAAAGCCAACCAAAATCACCTCACACTTATGAGGTGCACACAATCAATGTTGCTATTGATAAATCTATTACTACTACTTCTTCCACCCCACTCATTGAAGTGAGGGAATAACTTCCCATTCCTTTTGATCACCAAACAAAGGAAGCAACCAATCCCTTCCTTTCACTTGACACCATTACATCTTCCTCCCCTACTGCAGACTCACCTACTCTTCTTTTGGAAATCATTCCTTTCAAAGAGGTCACCTTATCTAATCCATATATGAAAGAAACATATTCTCTAAATTTAAAACTTTCCACCAAAACCATAGATGTGGAAACCATTCCCTCTTCTCCACCAAAGGTTTTAAGCTTTGAAATCAATGATCAAGGAACCAAACCTATCTACAAGCCATTTTATAGGCAAGTACAAAGCCTAGAGTCCACTTCTCAACCCAATCTCGATAGATCCACTTTCTGGTATCATCTTGGCCTCCATTATGAAAAAAAATAAGAACCATTAGCTTCACTTGAATCCACCCTCAAACCTATCACTACCTCAACCCCATCCTTAGATACTCCATCCTCCAAAACCATAAGGGAACCATCTAGCTGATTTCCATCTAAAATTATTAAATACCCTTACACCTCTTTGACAAAACCCATCAAGAATATAAGAATACTTCCTATTTCTATCATTGCTCACCAATATTTGAAATTTAACCTAACTCCATCAATTACATCAAATAAAACTTTGACTAAACCTATTAAAAGGGTAGAATATCATAAACCATCTCAAAATAAACCCATGGATCCCCTTCTATTAAATCTTCTAATTCTAAATCAACTAAGAAACCCTAACTTAACCAATCTACTAAAACCATTACAAAACTAACAATGTCTTTGGTAAAGCCTACTCCTAAGAAGGTTCCCTCTCCAAATCCCAAAAATTCATCACCCACAATGCCTTTACTTGAATCTTATTCAATGGTTTTACAAAGGTTATTGAAAACTTCCTCCTTAATCTTACCACCTCTCAAACATTCCCACCCTATCAAAAATTTTGTCCCTTCATCTCCTCTACCAAAAATGTTTAATGCCAATGTTGTTTTTGCATACCATAGGACACTTGGATATGACATAGAGCATTGCAAATCTCTCCAATAAATCATCCACAACTTATATGAGGATAATATGTTATCATATGAACTTCCCTTAACCAATCTAGCCCAACCTAACTGCCAAACCAAGACTACCCCACCACCCATAAATTTCATAGTAAAAACTAATTCTAGGAAGGTTCCCAAAACTAAAAACGTATCACCTTCAACACATTTACATGAATCATATTCAAACATTTTACAAAGGTTACTGCAAACCTCTTCCTTAACCTTACCACCTATCAAACATTTTGACCCTATCAAAAATTTTGACCCTTCATGCCCAAAACCATCATGGTACAATGACCACCATGTGTGCTCTTACCATAGGATACTTGGTCATGATATACAACACTACAAGGCTCTTAAAATCATCATCCACTAGATTTACAAAAAGGATAATATGTTATCAAATGAACCTCCTTTGAGCCCATTACCAACCTAACCGTCAACTAAACCTACCTAAAACTTTCTTATTCCCCCATTCTCACCTAAGAGCAAGGAGAAACTGAAGCAACAAGCTAAACCAACACTTCATTTTATCCTCACCATTTGTAGGGTTACCCACTCTCAGGTCTAACAAAAGAATAAGGAAAAGCATAAAATGTCCATTCCATAGATATACCCTTCAAACCCTCAACATTGTAACTAAACCCAACCATAAACACCTTCACTTTGGGATCTTTTTCCCACCCATGAAAATAGTAAACTGGGGTAAATTTCCTTTCATAAAACTTTAAACATTTATTAAATTCAACCATACCTTAACCATTAACTTATTTAACCCTTAGTTTTTCTGCCTCAACTTATCAACCAAACCTATCCATCAGCCCAACTTGAACCAAGTAGTATATCAAATTGGGGAAACCCATTTGGACACCACATGGCATATTTGGGATTCATATTATCCCATAAAACTATTAGAGATTACCCTTCTCCATCAAACCTAACAAACCTTACCTCAAACCTCAGGACTTCAATATTGGAGACATCATCCTAAAGGAAAAATGACATGTGACCAACATGGCAAAAAGTAAATGAGGCAAGTTTTATTTCAATTGGCTTGGACCCTACATCATTACCCATAATTATGGATCATATTTTTATCATTTTTCCTCTCTTGAAGGCAAACTAAAACCTGAGCCCCTCAATGATTCACATCTACATCTATTTTTATGTTGAATAAGGATCAATCTCATTCTTTTTATCTAACTTAAGCTCATCCCTTGATTATGAGATTTTAACCTTCACCCATCTCTCTCCTCTCCTCTTGAGGGAAATTGATTAAAACATAAAACCATGTGATTAACTTTCACAGTCATAGACAAATCCTAAATATGGGTACCATATCTCTACCCATAACATGGTTTTCATGGATAATTTTCATCTTTAATGATATGGAATCTCATGGTCTCTAAAAACCACACCCTTTCACATATCATTGAACTTCCTATGTTAAAGTTTTGTCCTCATAAAGGTAAACCTCTGAACCTATTTAGGCTAGTCCATGTCTAAACACATTTCATCTTGAAATAATTACTTGGGTTAGTATCTTAAGCATTGTAGACTGATTCTTTGAAGGACAACTACCCAAAATAAAAATTTCCAAATGTAAGGTAGACTACTCCCTTGAAGGACAACTATCAAGAAATTTAAACAAAGCCAATAATCTTAGACCACTCCGTTGAAGGATGGTTAAGTTAACTTTTTCTAAACCAGAGCAATTTCTAGGAAGTTTCTCCCATCGATCAACTTCCCATATACAAAAATAAAGCAAAGGACATACTATCATAACAAATTCTAAAGCCATAATTGACTCTCAATAAGCATAATAAGTTGGAAGTCGTAATCATCTTTCACATGTAGACTTCTTGCATTGATTAGTATACATCAAGCATATGACATGACTTGTCTATTACCATTCTTAGGTCACCTATATAAGGGAGAAATTAATTCACATGAGGTTATCATACATATCACTCATTACCCTTCACACCACCTATCACCCATCTTCCCTTTAGACTATTTGTACATCAAATGATTTAGAGCTTACTTAACACCCTATGATCAAGAAAGCTTCTTTCTCATCTAATGACCGCTCATGCATAGTATTTGAAGGGCTTATATTCATTAAGTTGATATAACTTTAGGTCCATTTTTAGTCCTTGTCAAAAACAAAGCATTAAGCCCTATTCTTATATTAATGTGTCTGGTTAATGTTTTCACTATGAATTTTACCATCCAACATTGCAAAAACAATAATCATTCCTTTTTAAATAAGTGAGATTACAACAACCATAACTAGACCAATCATAACCATAACCATAACATTCAACCAGTAACATCCAACACATTTTATACATGTTTACATCCAGCTATGCAATATTTTATTTATGGTGTGAGGAGTTTCCTGGCACATATAAAGTTATCAAACTATCCACACTTCACCTAAGGCCCCTACACACATTATTTTCCTACCTAAGCATTAGACCAATTATCTAGTAACTATGGGTTTATGTTTTTCCATCCTTCTACTTGATTATTCCCTGAACTAACATCTATACCATTCCCTATCTCAATGACCACTAAAGGGTGTACTCTATTCTCTTCTCCCACATTCATCCTCACATGGTAAGAATCACACTTTTATCTAAGTATTTCACCCTGCTCAAACATCATATCCATTACATCACCTCACTTTGGTTTTTCTACTTACATAGGTACCACTGTTTGGTATGTCAGCTTGCATCCCCTAAAATAGTGAGGGTTCCCTCCATAAACAAGCCGATGATCATGTTATCTAGCCCTACATCTTGCATATTGAAATTATCAACTTCTTTGATGCTACAAAGGTAAGATTTCAGGCTCAAGCTTAGGTTGTGGGTGTCTTTCCTCTTGTTGTTGATCTAATAGTACTTCCATTATCACCATTACATGTTATAGTATTTGGTATATCTGCACATTCATCATATTGATTATTCTAGGTCGTGGAGGTTATTAATCATCTCCACCATTATTTACATTATTTTCCACCATTAACCTTGTGTATTTCTTTACACTCTCTATAACCTAGAAAACCATATAACTCAATAATAGACAATCATCCTTATCATGATTATTTGAATAGAATACCTAACCATTATTCCTCTCTAACATGATTCTCCATCCCACTGATGGGGAAGGTCATATGATGTCATTGATTCTATTGAATATTCCTCCCACTTGAAATGGTCATGTTTACTTACCTTTTCATGTGGACACGTCACCCTCAATCTAATTGGTCACCTTGATAAATCCATTATGCACCATCAAGATATCTTTTTGTTGACCTTATCATCTGATCCACATCTAATGTATTTTCTTGTTTTGTCATCTTGCAATCCTTATTGGCCTAGTGGTCATTAGCATCATTATCACCATTACCTCAATTAATGTAAATTAGCTTCTAGCCATGTGCCTTTATAATGATCATTCCTCTAAAAATGCCACTACTATTGGTAATGGTAGCTTTTAAATCTATGTTATTGTATAAAATATTCCATCTAAAGTATGCCACCATGAGTTCAAGGTGAACATTCACCTTCTTATCTCCTCTACCCTCCTATTACTATTAGCCCATTGCCATAGGCTCTGAATGCTAGACCCCAACCATTGGCAGTGCTTGTTCAAACATGGTAGTCTTTTCTTTTGTACTAGCTAAAAGTTCATCCATACTAGGGAAATGACCACCTTATTTATCTTTATAGCCAAGATCCTAGGACACACATCTTCTAGTTAGGCCCAGCCTAAAATACCCCATGTCTATGGTTTTAAGCAACTAGGGCACATGATGTAGACATGACCATCATTTATCTAGACTACCCATATAGCCCTTGGGTCAGACAAGGCCCTTCCTCTATCACTCACCATGCTACCACCTTTCTTACTCATATAATCCACTTAGTCATCAAATAAATTCTTTATAGGTCATCACTTCACTACTGCCCTTAAAACCTGGCTTGTAGTGATGATGACCTTTCTCTAACATGATTATGTAGGTCTTGATAGACAACCACCCCCTAAAACTTGGCTCATAGAAATCAATGCGAACATTGTAATTATACCCTCACAAAATTTGAGAAGGAATAACCTCCTTATAAAGGCACCTCTTCTTTGGCTTATCTCCATTGAAGATCATTTGTGGTGCTTAGCATTGTGTTCTTATCTAATTTATCCTACCCTTCCCATCCATGTCTTCTCTTCCTAATGCATGTGGGATTACTATGGTGACTATTCACTAATCTACACCACAAACCTTCACCATCACCTTCACCAAAAATCAAAACCTCTATTAGCCCAAACCAACTCACTTATTTATGCTACCCTTGTTGAACTACATTGGCCTTATGTCTACGGACTATGTAGGTGTTGCTTCACTTCTATGGGAAGCTCGACCACCAACAACTAATTCCCATCCCCTTTTTCTTCTTACTCATTTCCATTTCTAATAATTCCCTCTTGCTTAGGTTATCCTACATCAAGGAAGCTTTGAAATATTTCTTAAATGCCCTTATATTTTAACACCATCTAATACTTCCTCTTAGGTTTTTTCTCCATTGTTGGGAGAACTACATTGGCCTAACATCTTTTTGGACTATGTAGATAATGATCAATTACTGAGGTTAGCTTGACCACATTCTTTAATTTATTAGATCTTCTCACCTAATATTTTTTTCCTCCACTTCTCTACCTATCTCCTCACCACCTACCTCCCTCCATCTTGTCAATATCTTTTAACCACTTTTCTAGCTTATCAATCTCTTTTAACATAAGAATTGATAGCCTTCCTCATTGGCCCCTCTTATCTTCCATAAAACCACCACCTAATCTACTTCATTGACATACCTATCACCTTTCCTTGTGTAGTATTCATGAATAGCTCCCTCACCCACTTTTCTTGTTTTTGATCCCTCTTTCCACTTATTTACAACCTTATCTTTTATCCCCTTCAACTTCTTTCACTGTCCTCATCATCTCCCCTCGCATTGGGCTATTTTTCATACCCTCTTTATCACTCTCTTTTCATCACCAATTTGCCATCATACTGTACATCTTACAATATTTCTATTTCTCTTGTTTCTATATTTTTTCTTTACGTGTACCACCACTCTTCCCACCGTACCCATTTTCCTTTCTTCTTGTGTACTTTTTTTCCATCCTTTGATCTTTTTTATCTTATTTTTTTCCTCCATAACTAGTTTCTCCCTAGGTATTTATCCTTTGAGAAGCCTTACATAATTGCGTCTTTTTTTCTCCTTATTTCTTGCCTTTTGACTTTTACATTCCACTTTTCCTCTTTCCATCTTGACACTCACTTGTCTTTTGTATATGTGTGAGTATCCTTGCTTTATATCCCTACTTCAATTCTTCATTTTTATTCTTATCATCCATTATCTTCATCTCATTCACTTTCATTATTTTCCACCATCCTCTCCCTTTTCTCCATTTCCTTTCATTTTTGTCATCTTGAGGACATTCCTTGTTTTTCTCAACCTTGTTTTTCCTTTTATATGACCATGCATGGCTCCTTCCATCCTTATCCACCTTAATCTTTATCTGTGACCTCATTGTTTTCTCTTCATCCATCTCTTAGTCCACATTCAACTCATCCTTTATTGGATCTCCTTTATTTTCTCTAAATTTAACCTCCACCTCTTTAGAGTGTGGTCACTAGTTATGTTGCTTCTACATACATCTCCTTATCTACTTCCTCGTGTCATCTATGCCTTTGCATTAATGCATGAAATACACAACCTACTCCCCCATTTAATTAATATTATTATTATTATTTGCCTCACTCCATATTCCAAAACCCCTTAGAGTCTTTCTTTGAATTCCCTCAAAAACTCAACTCTTACTTATTTTGAGGCCCCATTGGCTCAAGGGTTAAGAGTTCAAATCTTCACCACTTCTCATTTACCCACTCTGCTACTTTGCTTCCCTGAATCACTAAATAATATCATTCCACATCCTATTAATGACATCATTTTGGAGTGTGCACAATGTCAACTTATTTGGATGGTGATGAAAGAACCCATCAGATCATCATGGTAATTCGAGTAGTGCTAGATTTTCTAAAGCCTAGTAAAGCATATTTCTCCCTTTTCTTTTGTTTAAATTGGTGGTAGAAATTTCATGTTTGAACTTGCTTATCCATGGATGTAGATTCATTTTGCATAATTGATGCAATCATCTAATTGTATCTTAGGTAATCTCATCCACCATCTCTACCCAGCCAATCAGAAAACTATTTGATATCCATATTTTCCATCTTTTGGTACTTCCCTTTCTCTAATGTCCTTCAACCAAACCTAACTACCTGATCTCAAATTTGGGAAACCATGTTAACCAACACTCCCCACCTCAAAAGAGCTATGTTAGGCCTAAATTTCATTTTTGACATTATATCCATAGAACTATGTAGGCAACATCCACTTGCCTAGTGCATATGGAGTCCACTCAGGCACCCCATTCCAACCAGTGAACCTAATTTCCCATGTCCACTATGACATTGGCCACTTTTGATGCAACCTATTACATAGTTTTTGATGACATTTATTTGGTCCTTTTGACTATACAAACCAATTTTTTCATGTTAAACATTTGAATCTATAAATCTAGACCATTTGTGTTTTTTTTGGGAGTACTTCCTACCCTAGATACTTGAGTAAGCATTGACCTTGTCTAGGAGCCTTGATATGACTAACCTAATCAACTATGACCAACACTAGGGATCAGTTACCTTATCATTTATCTTAGGATCTAACCTTATTGTTACCAACATTGGCAACTTTAGTCTCTATACAATCTTGACTATTGCGCTTAGATGCATTTTGTGAACCCATTGGTATTCCACATACCCAACTACCTTGTGGCAGCACCTATTGCCTCCCCACCAACTTCTTATCAAACCTACACCTAATTTAGCCTTTTATCATCAAGTCTTGATTTGAGGGGGAACACCTCATCCCATATCAAGGCACCCTGACCTTCAACCAAGTGATTTTTTTTTGCTTGTAGATTCAAAGTTGCATAACAAAAAAGGACAAAATGTAGACACTAGAAAACTGCATACTTATAATTTTGAGTGACTAAATGCCTTAGAACCCCCAAAATACACCCTAAAACTTATTAACTATTAACCAAACCTTCTTAACCTAATCAAATCACTATTACCCTAGTGACATAATATTATTCAAAATCACTATTTGAAAGTACTATTCAATATCACTATTCACTATGGGACCCCCTATCAATATTCATTATGACATGGCATATGACATGGAAAGTGACATGGAAAGTGACATGGTAAGTGACATGGCATGTGATATGGCAAGTGACATGGCTTACAAGTGATGTGGCTTGATGTGGGACATCATACCCCACTTATAACACTTTCCCAATATGCTTAATGACCTTATTTAAGCATCAAAAGTCCCCCCTGAAATATGTCAAATTTACACTTAAGGGGTCATCATTAAACATATAGTTTGCCTTCACACATGAAAATAGCCTTCAAAATGAGATACCTACCTCTTTAAAGATAAAGGGCACCCATTTTTGACTTCTTAACCCAAATGATAGACTCAGCAACCCAAATGGAAATCCCCAACAACCTCATCCTTGACTAATTTAGGCACCAAATGGAAAACTACTTCATATTTGGTGATCCATCCCTTTAAGTGCTTGGATGAAGACAAGAAAGTGTGGTGAAAAGTCTTTAGTCTCATTTATACCCATGTGCATGATTCCCATTCAAAATTGGATTCATGTGCAAGGTGGGAGACACACCAACCCAAATGGGAGACTTATGATCAAAGTGGGAATCCCAACCAACCTCATATTTGACTCATTCATGATCCCACTTGAATAAATTCTAATTTCTTCACTATTCCTCTATTTTAGCATTTTTTTCATATCAAATGCTATAAATACCCCCCTCTCCTTCACCTAAGGATAAGTTGGAAGTTAGTCTTTGGTTCTTAATTTTTTTTTAAGTTTCTGAAGGAGGTCATCATTATCTTAGAGGAGAAAATATCAAAGCAAAGAAGCTCTGCTAGAATTTCCCCAAGCTTCATCATCAACATCTTCATCAGCCATCTTCATCAAGCATCAAGGTAACATTTGTTTGCTTTCTTATATTCCATTTATTTAATTTCTTGGCCTTCTTCTTTCCTTGACCTCACACCTTTAGCCCATTTTTATCTTCTCTTTTAATCCCCTTTAACTTCCTACCCTCTTATCCATTTACTTCTTTTTCCATTCATCCTTTACCTCCTTCTTACCATATTGACCATTTACCCCTTTTATCTCTTTGCCATCTTAACCTCTTAACCTCATAATCTCTTTTACCATTTATCTTCCCTTTATTGACTATCATTTACCCATTTAAACATTTACCAGATCAATCAAAACCTTATCAATTTATTTTGACTCTTGTCATAAACCAAACCAAAACCACCATTTTGCCTTAACCAATTTTCAACATTAGTATAACTGAACTAGTTCCTTTATTTTGGTTAAATTATCAAAGCATTTAATTCTCTTGTGTTAAATTTAGTTGTTTTCTGGTTTTAATTTTAGTTTTCTATAATTTAATGCAAGAATAAATTTATTTTATCATATCAACAATATGTTTAAAATAGGTGGATTGATAGCCTCCTAGAAAGTTTTTGCTTCTAGGATCTAACTCATACTAGGCAATCCACCACTCCACTTGTCTAAACAACAAGTTTATTTTAGTGTTTTATTATTTACATGTCATCCTTCCAAGCCAAAGAGGATCTCTCCACAGTCACTTGGATCTATTGCACACACTTTAACAAGTATTCTTCCACACCCTTCATAAATAGTTTTTACTTTTCACACTTTTAAAAAAAAAATTAGATAAAAATAAAACCTTCCAAACAACATCCCCCTTACAAGAGTGGCCAAAGAGAATGTTTTTATCTATATTTGGTCCTATTAGTCCATGTTGATGAATATTAGGATGCTCTTCCATCATTTCCTAATGCACCAATGGCTTAGGCTCACAAGTTTGATTAATTTGTGCAAATAGGTGAAGCTTTGTCAAGACAATTATGCATAATAACATTACACAATTCAAGCTTAACAATGGTGGTCTTGGCTCACTTATTTATATCTTTATAAAAATGTCCAGGATCATCCATGACCATTCATCTTTAGATCAAGGTGTGTGGCCATAAACTAATTCAATTTTGGAATGACAAGCCATAAATATGCCCTCTAATATTTGGAAGAATGGGGCATTGATGAGGCATGGATGAGATTAATCTTGATATTTATTCCATTAATTGCCTATGGATTCCACCCCATTGATGATGTTAATGGATGATACAAATTTTATGAATGGATTTCTAATAAATAGATTTTCAATAACTTCCATGGAATTTTTAGTTAAGCTATTGATTTGGTTTAATTTGCTTAGGTGATTTTCATTAATTTTCTATAATTCTTTGAAAATATATTGCATGTTTAAGCAACCTATTCTAAAATTTCATTTTAATGAGTTGTGATTTGACTGGAGTATAACTATAAGGTGTCAGTTATATGCATAACAATACCCTAGTTAGGGCATTATAGACGTGAAATAACACATGCATGTGATGTGTGATGTGAAATTAAAAAAATTTAATGGTCTAGAGTGTCATTTTTCATGGTTGAAATTTGAATCAAAGTGATTTAAGAAAAGATAATAATCACATAAAATACATTGCCCCATTTAGAGATACATTAACCTAAATCAGCACATATACATGACAAGGTCAAATGATTTAGCACATTTTTAGTGATTTTAACCCAGATTATGCATTGTTATAGGATATTACTTAGATTGACAATTAAATCATAGTATTTATAGTAATTTGATGTCTATATTTTTTCCATGTTTGAGAAGGCATGGTGAGATATTCAGTCGAAGTAACATCTTTTCAAAGAATGGAAAGGTCACTATAACTAGAAGAAATAAATTTCATTCCCACTTTATGTTTCTAAAGTTTGCATGAGTTATAGACAACCACGTTTAAAAAATTCCCCAAACATCATTTGGGTGGCCCATGATTCTCTATTCAAGGGCAAACACATTTTTTTGAAAATATTTGATGGTTGGGTCCTCGATTAGAAAAAATAATAATCACATTAATTTCAATAAAAGAGGTTAAAAATAGAGAAATTAAAAGAAAGTGGGAGAAAAAAATATATAAGAGGGGATAAAATAGTATCCAAAGAGAGATACAATGATGCAACTACAGGCCTAGGGGGTGAATTTTTTTAAAACTTTACTATATTTTTACCCTTGGGGGTAAAAATAGTTCATTTTCATCCCTAGCTATAGTAATTTTAGAGCTCTGAGATGTTTTGTGTAAGAGAGTTGTGAACAATGGCCAACATAAAACACCACCATCACCTTGGAGAGCATGTGAGATAGTACCAATGAACACTGAGGAGTAGAGAATCGATAGGTACATTTTTTTGCTTTTAATTCAATTATTTATAAGGTGGTAGTTGAGTAATCTTGTCATTTTTCTAATTTGGGAAATGGTGAGTTCACCCATGAAAATGGTGGGAGCTCCGTGAGATCACTGATATTGATGACACTTTGTTAGGATTGTGGGTTAAAATGGTGAGGTCACCAAGACAATATCAAGTTCACATTTTTGGGTGGAAATTTCCCTATCAAATGATAATTTTACTAAGATCAGCAGGATCACCCTGCCAATTAGTGGGAATGACCTGTTGAATGGTAAGTTCATGATAACTAGCAGGATCACCCTATAGAGTAGAAAGAACATCCTATTAAATGGTAGGATAACCAAAAAAATGATGATAATACCATAATGAAATATAATGGGCCCCATAGGATATTAATCTAGGCCCAAAATTAGAGGAAGAGACATAGAGACAAATAGAGGAATAATCTAGGACTCAAAATTTATAATAATTTAGTGAATGATAAGAAAGATAATTGACCTACTGTCCTATGTTTGATAGTTAGGAGTTATTTTTGGTCAATACATCATAGGAGTGACACTCTTTAGTTTTGTGATGATAGGGGATTATGATAGATGAGCTTGTGGGTGTCTTAGTAGTAGTAAACATGTATCACCAAACATGATTACTAGTGATTTGTACAAATAGAGATTAATTATTAGCACTAGCATAGACATGGAATTCATACACCTCTAAGTTTCATGTACAAAATGGAGATCCTATGATGACATTGGAGGATGTACACCATATTTTATAAGTGCTTATGGAAGGACCTAAGATTACTTGGCTGGTGGTGGGATGACAGGCCATGTTAGATGACCTACTTGGGGTAGTGGACCAAGAGATTATTGATGAGTGTATAGATGTGGATACATTAGAGGATTTAGATTGACTCCTAGAGGGCGGAACATGATAAGGGGTAATTACCCTAGAGGTAGTAGTATTGATATATCTTGTGAATGACCTTCTACTACATGAAAAGAGTGGAAAATTATTTCCATTAGGGTTAATTATAATGGTGCATCATATGTTTTATCAGCTTACATTATTTTCTTGGGGACCAGTCATCATATTATAACTATGTAGGGACCTTTATATGATTTAATATTGGGTAGGGCACAACATAGGCTACATAATAATGTTGAAGGTATGGGCCTAAGAGCACATAGCCATTACACTACCACTAGGGCCAAGATATTAGAAGAGACTAGAGGATACCATAGCTTGGGGATGGTACCCTACCAAACTAGGCATGCGGGGACACTTGGGGGACTTAACTTACTATAAGCAAGCCATTAATGAGATGGAAGATGGGGATTTTATTTGGTTTCCCTACTCAGGGACACAATGGCTATGGGTGGAGGATTTGTTTATGATTGGGCACATGATCACACCATGTTACATCATAGAGATCCAAGACTACATGGTAGAGAGATATAGGCGAAGTTGATTCTAATGGAAATTTGGCATGCAATAGGATATCTCAGAGGGTCCACATTACTTTTCACACATGACTAGGGAGATGAAGGAGTAAGAGCCACCAGTATTCAAGGTATAGGTAGTGATAGATTATGATAGGGTTATTCATGTTTTATGGGACCACATTGTAGGAGTGATATATATAAGGGTCACTGATGCATATGTTACATGGTGGATTGGAGTGAGACCCATCCAACTGATGAGGCTAATTCCCTAGCAACCAATTTGATGATATAGGTGGATGTGCATGAGGAAAAATTAGGGACATGCCCAAACATAGTGATAGGGTTAGGTGCCTATTCCATATTACATCCCTATGCAAGTAGTACAACCTTAGGCACAATAGGATCCCATAAGGGATGTAGAGATGTCCAAAATGGGTGGTTAGGAGGTGGATATGGGGGATTCCCTAGGTGTAAATGGAGGCCATATGATAGGTTTAAGAGAGGTAGGGCCCTCTAATATATGTACAAGGATAGGTATAGGTTCACGAGGGTTAGGGCCCTTAGGTACAAGTATGTCTACAAAGGACTAAGATTTGATTGATAGGATAAGGAGGGAAATTTTCTACATGCCTCTACAAGATTATAGTTTTATAGAGTATTGTAGTTGGGTTATAATAATATTTGGTGATTGCCTATGGGGATACCATTAGGTTATAGGGAATAATTATAGCTAGAGATGTAGAGATTACTAGTCTTAGAGGATAGGTGGCATAATTGATAGGGTTTTAAGTCTAGTTAGCCACTTAAGATATCAAGGACATATAGGCAATATTTGGGGAGAGATATAGATCCTGTATGGATAGGGAAAGATTGATATCTTAGGTGGAGAGGCTGACATAGGAGAGGGATAAGGTTAGTCGAGATAGGATTGATATAGCGTTAGGATCAACTAGAGCCTTGACCAATATGATAATGTCTAAAGATGATTTCTTGTGCACAAAATATGATGTCCCACGTGCTAATCCTTATCTAACTAAAGGTGGGCATATAAGGTGGTAGTTCTTGTAGAGTAGAGAATGGCTTCTTATAAGGAGTATCTGAGATCATAATGCACTAGTCATAGTGGACTAGTTAGACCTCTAGGTCTAGACATGAGACTAAGTTAGAGTAATTAGCAACATAATTAGTAACACAATGAGTAGTCATGGGGCCTCCACCACCATGTCCACCAATAAAACCAACATTTGGGATGGTTCATATCTTCCAATAAAGTCCTCCTAAGGATGAACATGATCATAGTTGATTATTTGATCTTTTTTTTATATTTATGAGATGTACAAATATTCTCATGATGTATAAAACATGATTTTTATACACACACATAGATATCTATGTGTGTGTGTGTGTGTGTGTCTATATATATATATATATATATATATATATATATATATATATATATATATATATATATATATAGACACACACAGAGACATATATATACATGTATATATAACATCCATTTCTAGCTTATTGCTAGTTGTACATGGACTATTAATATTCTTTGATTTGTCGCATGATGTTTTTATTTATATTGCTCTTGTTTATGATATGTTATGATATGCTAGTTTTAGGAGATGCACGTCTTTAGTTAGCATATAGATGTTGATGTATTTGTTCTGCTTCATGTATGACTAGATGATAGAATATAATTTAAGATATGCACATCCCAAACTAATCATATAAATAGTCAATTATACTCACAGTGTATGTCAAGAGATGCACACCTTGCATAGAATCTTGTTTGTTTCCAAAATTGTCTTAGGATAGATCTTGTGTTAGATATTCATGATGGTGTGTTTAGAAATGATCTTTGGTGCCACATTGAATTTTTAGACTTGGATAACTTGGTGTTTACTATAACAAATTAAAATTATCTATCATAAGTATGAGTAACTTATAATAAAATTATATTTATGATTTCACTTGATTGGTTCAAATGTGAATATTTACAACTAAGGACAATGATACAAATTACCAAAACCAAAGTTACAACTATTTACATTTAAATAAAAAATAAACCAAACAAAATTAAATAAAGAGAAAAATAACAATAAAAAAGTAACCTAACTTAATATCAAGATATGAATAATAAAGATTTAAGTAGGAACAAGAATGTATAAAAGAAAAGTAAGAACAAATTATTAAACAACATGAAATCAAGATATGAATATTCAATATCCACGTGTCTTAACAAAATGAAAATGGAAAATAAACAACAATTAATAAAACAAGCTAAAAGAAAATGCAAACAAATTAAGCCTAATTAAAAGGGAAACTAATTTTTTTATGAAATATATTTAAACACAAAAGAATATAAAAATGTAATAAACAAGACAAAACACTAAAAGAAAAGTAAAAAAGAAAGGTACAATGAACACCAAGAAGAAAATAATAAAATACTAATAAAAATGAACATAAAACAATAAAAGAGAAAATAACAACTAAACAAAACAATAATGAAAACATAATAAAAAACCAATGAATAAAATAAATACATAACACAATGTAAATAAAATCTAATGAAATAACAACAAAACACCAATATAAAAAATGAAGAGATAATAAAGCACAACAAAACAAAAATCAAATAAACACACAAAAACAATGGTTAATCATAATGTTAGTGGAAATGGAAAATGAATTATTTGTGCAAGTGTAATAGAGGTGTAACACTCTTGTAATAGTGTGACCCCTAAGCTAAGTGATAATGATACTAGTACAATGACATAAGAACAAAGGAAAAAAAACACAAAACAAAATGGGGGAAAATAGAAGAAGAGGAAGGGGCAGCCAAGCTAACTCTAAATGCACAAGGCAAGTGGATGTTTCCTACATAATTACATGGATGTGAGATCCAACATAAAATTTAGGCCAAATGTAGTTCTCCAAGAAAATGGGATACAAGTAAAGTGATGGTAAGGAAACATGATTCTATTGTAGAGGAATAAGGAAATGGGTTTATAAAATAATGAGTGCATGAGAAATAATCACTCATAAAACAATGAGAGCATAAGATATTTGGCAAATGTTTTTGAAGTTTTCTAAGAATATCAACTTGAATGAGAATTAAGAGATACCAAATGATTCATCTCAAAAAATGGTGACATCATGAGATCAAAATAAACAAAGTTTTAAGGCAATGTTTTTGTTTATTTTGTCTATTATCTTCTAATGTTTTTGTGTTTTTGGGGATAATTAATAGAAAAAAATATTAACAAAAGGCATAGGAAACTATCTAACTAAGGAGATGCACTTCTACAATTAATATTTCAAACAACAGCAAAATTGAATGCAACAAAGAGTTGAATATAAAAAATGGTATAGAAAACTACTTAACCAAGGAATTACACATCCATAAGAAAGTAAAATAGCTAAACTAGCTACAACATTACTTGTGAATATAAACAATGGCATAGAAAACCACTTATCATAGGAGTTACACATCCATAGGTAATTAAAATATCTAAACCAGCTACAATGGTACTTGTGAATATAAAAAATAGAACATATAACCACTTAGCTAAGGAGTTACATGTCCATAGGTAAGTAAAACAACTAAACTTGTTTCAATGGTATTTGTGATCATATCAAGGAAACAATGCCTACCAAACAACAAAATAATAATAATAGAACAATATGCATTTTTAAATACATCTGAAGAGATTTTTAGTAGGTAAAAAACATGTGCTAACATATCCTTGCACACTTATCTGTAAAAAGAAGTTACAAGATATTATTTAGGTTGAACTGCTTTGTTAACAGGCACTAAGTGTGTCTAGAATGTCTATGAATCATAATTGGTTATAGGATATAATGGTCTAGGTTAAAATGGTCTAGAATAGAATGAAAATAAGTCTAGTAGAATATAAACAATCCAAAGTACCAATGGTCTAGGGGTAAAATGGTCCATATTTATAGTGGTCTAGTATTACAATGGTCCATGGTAGTAAAATAATATTATTCATAGTATAACGGTCTAGGATAGAATGAGTTAGAATAAAAATGGTCTAGAATAGCATGGTCTAGAGTATAACAATGGGATAAATGACTTAGGCACAAGTTTCCCCCATGTAAGGGCTCTTGTAGACAATGGTTCAAAAGCCTATCAAGTATAGAACTGCTTGAGATGTACACTATTCATGGGTTTTGGGAGCTCTTCACCATTTGGATTAACTAATTGGTGTGCTCCCAATCCATAATTTGTTGTGACTACATATGGATCCAACTAATTTGGTTAAAACTTACCCTTCTTACATTCAACATTAGTGTTCTTTTGAATTTCCTTTAAGACCAAGTCACCAAATTCAAACTCCTAAAATAGAATGCACTTGTTATAGATTTTATGAAATCTCTTTTGATATGCATTCAAGTTGTCTAGGGTAGACAAATGCTTTTCATTAAGGAGCTTGATCTCTTGAAACCTAAAAACTCTACAATCTTCACCATATTTACTTTTATCCAAGGATACTTGCAGTGAAGGTAACTCAATCTCAAATAGTATAATAGCATTCATGCCAAAAACAAGAGACTATTGAATGTCTCTTGTGTGGGTTCTATGACTAGTGCAATAGGCCTAAATAGCAAAAAAAAATTACACGTGTCAATTATGGCCAACATCATTAACAATCTTATTTAAGACTATGATAATGGTTTTGTTAGATTCCTTAGCTTGACTATTGCCTTATGGGTTATATGGTGTGGATTTATTGTGTTTGAATTTGAACATGGTGTAAAGATATTTAACATATATATTTACAAATGATCCAAAATTATCAGATATAATACGTAATGGGATACCATATCGAAAGATGATATGGTAATGGATAAATTTGTAAATCTACTTTTTTGTGTAGTAAGTGAGAGGAATGGCCTCAACCCATTTAGTAAAATACTTGGTAGTATTTATAATGTGTTTGTGGCCATTAGAAGAGGTGGGGTTGATTTTCCTGATGAGATTGAGGCCTCATATAGAGAACAACCATGGTGCAGTAATCAGATGGAGTGGTAAAGAAGGTGTGTGTATTAAATTACCATATTTTTGGAAATCAACACACTTATTGATGTGATTACAAGAATCTATTTCCATATTGGGGAAATAGTATCATGTTCTAAGGAGTTTTTTGGCTAAGACTACACCATTGGTGTGGGCCCTACACATGCTTCATGTACCTCCTTAAGCACTATCTTGGATTCTCCTGAAGATAAAAAATGAATAGGCATTCCATCATAACCTTTATGATAAATGTGTTTCCAAGGAGATTATAATGGGATATGTGGTGAAGGAAGATTTTTTGGTGATTATGTGAAATTTAGGTAGAAATAATTAATATTGGAACTAATTATAAATGCCTTGGAACTAAGGTAGTTTAAGTGGGGGATTGGGACCAGAAATGGTGCATACTCTCTCTAAATTTGGTAATACATAAGCAGGTGGTATAATATTTTCAATGAGAAATTGATACTCTTTAACACTACTAGTAATTTATATCATGGACCCAATTATTGCCATTGCATCAGCTGATCTATTATTGACTTATGGTAACTATTCAAATTGTAGTTATTTAAAGTGAGTCTCGAGGTTATCCACAATGTGTTTATAAGGTACAAGCTTATCATCTCAATTTTTATACTGATATGTGGTTTGATTAACAATAAATTTAGAATCCCCATAGACCATTAACCCTTGGATATCCCACTATGCTATAAGATGAAGTCCTTTAATAAGGGATTCATATTCTTCCATATTGTTGGTACAATGAAAGCTAATATGAAAATATTTGGGGATAAGATCCCCGTATGACATAATCAACAAGATGCCAGCTCTAGATCCATGGGATGTGAAATATCCATCAAAATATAATTTACACTATTTAGGTTCATGCACAACTTCTTCTATTGTCATAATAAAATCATTTGGAAAATCAAATGTGAGTGGTTGAGTATCTATAATAGGAGCTTTTGCATGTTGATCTTCCATGACCTACCCCTTGATATCCCTTTGGTTCTGGTACTCAACATTAAATTCAATTAAAATCATGACCCATTTAGCCATGTGACCTATGAGAGTTGCTTTGGACAATAAATATTTGAGAGGGTCCATTTTAGAAATAATAATAGTTTTATTATTCAACATGTAGTGTCTAAAGTTTTGAGAAGTGAACAACATTTCTAAACAAGCCTTTTACATAGGCGTATAATTATGTTCATATGACACAAGTGTATGACTCAAATATTAAAATCCATGTTATTTTATTTATTTATCATGTTGGGCCAAGAGTGCCCCTAGTGCATGTTCTATGGCTAAAATATAAAGAATTAATGGTTGTCTAGGTGTTGGCGGTCTCAAAACTGGTAGGTTGGCCAAGTATGTTGTGAGCTTTGAAAGTGATAATTGAAACTAATCCCATTGAAAAGTTACCCCTTTCTTCAAAATATGTGTAAAATGATGACACTTATCTTCCAGTTGTGAAATAAACCTATGAATAGATTGAATCTTTCCTTGCATGATGTAGATCTATTTAAGATTAGATGGTGGAGGCATTTACACAATGACCTTAACCTTAGAAGGATCCACATGAATTATTATTTTTGATACAATGAATCTTATCAAATTTCATAAATTAAATCTAAATACACACTTCTTAGGATTCAAATAAAACTTGTACTCGTGAAGTCTCTCAAAGAGTCTCTATAGAACATCAAGATGTTTGACACATGTTCATGATTTTAGTAGGATTTCATCAACTTAGTCATCAATAATATCATGCATCATGTCATGAAAAATGATATTCATAACATGATAATATGTGGATACAACATTTTTCAAGCTAAAGGGCATGAATTGGTAATATAATGTTCCCCATGGTGTGCTCAACACACTTTTTTGCTGGTCCTCTTGAACTATCTTGACCTAATTATATCCAAAGAATCCATCCATTAGGGAAAACATATCATACCCATTATTAGATTTGATAATCATGTCAATATTGGATAGAGTAAAATAATCTTTGGGATATTCCTTATTGATATCTCTAAAATTAGTACAAATGCATATACCTTGTGGCTTTTTGCTTATTGGGACTATGTTTGATATCCATTTGAAATAGTCTAGTGGTATGATGAATCTAGATCCTAGTATTTTATCCACTTATGCCTTCACTAAAAGTTCAATGCATGGATTCATCCTTCTCTATTTATGCTTAACTGGGTTGGCATCTGGATAGACAAAAATTCAATGCACTACCAAGTCAAGGTCTAGGCCTAGCATGTTAGAATAAGCCAATGTAAAGA
Organism: Torreya grandis; assembly: GCA_037957365.1. NCBI lineage: Eukaryota > Viridiplantae > Streptophyta > Pinopsida > Cupressales > Taxaceae > Torreya > Torreya grandis. The sequence goes on along the minus strand of JARHVA010005622.1, from coordinate 114,483 downwards.
TATCAATAAAATCTCTTAGAATGGTGAAAATGTAGTCATGTTATTCATTAGTGAGGGAGGATCCAAGATAAATAATTTTGGGATGTTAATAAGTTCTTAGGTTCACTTCAATGGTGTTTTCTATGAGTAGTGTAGAACCATCTTATAGAATAGTGGGTAGTGTTTAATCATGATCCTCTTCTTCTACTTCATATTTTGTTTGTTCTTCCTAAAGCTATGGATAATGAGACAAATCTAAGTCTACCAATTCAGGTAGTGGCTAGCTATTAAATATCTCTATCATGTTGGGTGTAATATGCTCAAAGACTTTATGTTGTTTGAATGTGATATTGGCACTGGCTATAAAGCTAGGACTAAGTGGACAATGTGCTTCCTTTGGAGATGAAAAAACTTCCCCATATAAGATCACATAAAATAGGTTTTCAATTGAGGACTTGTCTTTTTATTTACTATTTATCTGATCAATGAGCACATCAAATAGGTTTTCACCAAAATATATTGATGTTTTATCTTTTTCATGACCAAGAAAGTTTGCCTACTCTCCCAAGTAGGTAGAAGAGTCCAAAGAGAAGTCAAAATCTTGCTTATTATTGTCAATTGGCAATTCATCTTAATCAGTAATAGATTCATTATTCTAAAATTCATCAAGGGGTATGATAGAATTTTACTAGTATAAATAAATGTGGTTAGGATGGAAAAGGCAAAGGGGACAATGTGATGTGATAATCATAATGGAGTTAGAGTCAAATAGGTCAGTGTCAGTAAACACATCGTAGATGTTATAATGGGATGTTACATCCTTACTAGGAGTCTCCTTACTAGTCAATTTAGAAGAAACACTTTCAAAATACAAGAGGTCACCCCCAAGCGATATAAATTTAGGACCTTAACTCATATTAGGTTTACTAGCTGATAATGGTTCTAAGATTCCTTGCTCTCACAGCCTGAGGACTTTACTTGTATAATAAAAGTTGTCCATAATCTAATTATGGATAGTGTACTTAGGATTTTGAAAATAATCAACAAAGCTATGAAAATATAAATGGTCTCCTTCAATAGAAGCTTTCTAATTCTGATTTAGGGAAGTTACCTATATAAATACCATTGGTGGTTTCTACTTGCCTATTTTATTTTGCCAAATCATGTTGGGTATGTAAAGGTTTTGGGAAGGATTGTGTTTGTAAAAATATTTAGGAGACTTGGTCAACTTAGTAATGTGGAAGGCATATTTCAGATGGTATATCGAAATGCCCATGTCCTCTTTAGTGACATATTATGTAAGTGTGATAGGCAATGGATTAGTTGATGTGGAAGCAAGGTCACTTGGGTTAATATCATTGGAATTGGGTGGTTACAAAACTATTTCCTTATTATTTTTCACTATGAATTTATAACTAGGGTAATATTTATAATTGCAAAATTCAACCTCTAGTTATTTCTAATATTAGCAGGTCTGTAGATCAACCATAATGGTAACTTCAATCCCATCATGGGGGAACTTGAGGAATTGGTGTAAGCTAGATGAGATAACTTATACTTCATGGATCCAAGGATAGCCAACAAGTTTATTAAATTGTAATTTAATATCCATAATATGGCATAAAGTTTTATGGGATACAAACCCAACAATGATTGGAAAACAAATAGTTTTGAAAGATTCCCTTTCAACATTATCATATGCCTTGATCATGATTGTTTTAGGATGGAAATCCTTATAAGTATAACCTAATAGTTGTATTAACTTGATAAACACTATGTTAAGCCTTGAATAATTATCTATAAGAACCTACTTGATTTTATTATTTTCTATAATGAACTTAATGTACAACTAGTTATTATGGCTAGGACTACGAGTAGACATATCTCTTTGATCAAATGTAGTTTGTCAAAAAGGAGATAAATTCCCTAAAAGTGTCTCAAATTATTCAGGGTTAATGTCTTAAGGAATAGTGGACTACTGAAGGAAGTCTTTTGAAATGGTTCTATGGAATTTGAACATACATAAAAGGTCTAAGATATAAATTTACACTAGGGTTTTACTTAGTTGGTATGAGATGCTATATGAATTTTCAAAAGAATAATGAGAGGACTTAGTCTTGGTTAGTACAGTGTTCATTTTTGAATCTAAAGTAATAATGTTTAGGTTTGGTTTAGTGTTGGAAGAGGGAAAAGGGCCCCAGAGGGTGATTCATGAACATCTAATTCTGATTGTGTAATCTAGAGTTGGCAAGGATCCTTTATAATTAGAAGGAAAAGGGTCTTAGATGGTGACTCACACATGTCTATTTGTGTTTTCTTAATTTTTAGTTAGCAAGGAGTCATTATAATTAGAAGAAGGGCATCTAGAAATAGTAACCCATGAAAACCAATTCATAATGGAATTGATTGAATCTGATGTGGCATTACTTGAAGAGGAGGGTGTTGACCCTAGAATGTGGGGTCTAGTACTTTGAAAAGCATTGGAAAATCAATGAGATTTGATGGTGATGGTGGTAATTTGATTTACAAAAATATGCCCCATGATGATATTATAATCATATGGCATGTTGTTGTAACCTAGGTTATTGGCATGACTATTATTATCCTAATTATAATCATGATGATTATGATTCTAGCCTTGTGCTTTTTGATGTTGGACCTATCCTTGATTATAATTGTTTCTTGGTGGCTATAGGTTGTGTTTAGGAAATGGGTCCTTCTAAATACCCATGTCCTAATTAGTGTTGTGCATCATGTGTTTTACTTAAATTTCACCATTTTCAATCAAGTCCTCAATAAGATGCCTTAATTGAACACATCGATAAACAACATGGCCAATAACATGATGTAAATTAAAAAAATCATATTATTAATACTAATAGATTTTGGGTTGATATTCAAGGAATGACCTTAATATAGGCCACATAATTAGATTGGTTGCCACTATGTTTTAGAACATGGCCTTAACATGTTTTTCCTAGTTTACTTAATTCCATATATTTATTAAATGCCCTTCATGGAGGGGATCCTAGAAATGTGGTTCATTATTTAGGTGGGGCTACTTGCACATTTTGAGTTGGTAGATCCTACACTATTTCCCCATGTCTATATTTTATCATTCTATTCCCCACCATGTTTTTGTTTTTATTAAACCCTTTAAGTTTTTCTATAGCAACTACTTGAATAGGTGATTAGATCTAATTAGACATTTGACCTTGTGAATAAATATTGATAAAGAACTTAGTAATGAGTGCATTTTAAATCTATACACCCTTGTCTATAATCTCCTCAAATGTATTTGCATAAGTAAGTCATAAATTATGAACCACCTTAGGGTGGAGGTTTTGTGCAAAAATATTAGCCAATTTTTTATCTTTAAAATTGTGTTGAAAGAATCTTGCTAATGCTCTCCATATCTATAAGTATACTATAAATATTTCTCCATCTTGTTACTTTACTATGCATAAGTCAACCACTGTTAATTCATGATCAATTTTATATGAGAAATGGTTGAAAAATTTCTTAGATAAATCATTTCAATATACCATCAATACCTTAGGTAAATTGAGGAGAAAATCTAAAGCTTTTATAGACAAACTACGTAGAAATAAGTAGAGCAAATAAACACTGCTATAATCTACCTCTTGATATAGTACCGAAAGGCCTTGGATATGTTCTTGAGGGTCACCCTTCCATTTATATTTATCAAATTTGGGTGCCTTGAAATGAGGTGGAAAGGGGACATGGAGAATACTTAAGTCAAATGGATATAAAAATATCTCATCAAACTTATATTTCTTAACTCAGTTTCCCATCTCTAATCTTGATACAATTTTCTTCATCAAATTCCACTCTTTCTTATTTTGGTGCATTTGTCAGTGGAATATAATTTTGTTGGGGTGGTATGTTTCTCTATTTCATTGTTTTATTAGGGATATAAACCCTATGATATCAAATTTTGTTTTGGTTTAATCCTTAATTTGAGTAGGTTGGCCACTATTTATCAGGTGGTTGAGAAACATTTACTAAAATTTTCCACTCTAAACTATAAGTATATTACTAGTTTTGAAGAGTTTATGGTTAGTTTACCAAAGAAAATGATGGTTGGGAGAAACTTTCCAAATTATTTTGAACAATACTAAAATATGCATTGAGTTTTTTGTCCCTTTCTTCTGTGAAGGCAAAAGATCCTCTTGGTGATTAAAAAATGTATGCTTTGTATCCAGTGAAATGTTGTGAAGCATATCTAGGTTTTTTTTGTTCAAATGAAATCCTAGGGTCTATCATAGATGTAGGCTCAACTAGGGTATTCTACATTCGATCTATCACATTATATTACTCTTATAAACATTGTTGTTAATCAAAGTTATAGCCAAAGCATCTGTTAACTCCATAATATGTTGTTCTATGTATCGTTGACTAATTTTATTGATATTGGTAGCAACATCTTGATCATTGGAAGTAGTCTCTATAAGTGTTTCTTTTCCTTTTCTAGAATAAGAAATATTAGATTTTTCAATATGAGTGAGAGATAGATCTTGCTATTGCTCTTATACCCTAATAAGTGTGTGTAATTATTCTATGGGAAAATTTGGTGGCAACCTAGTGCTTGATTATATCAACCTTAAGAGGGATTAATATTTGTCCTCTAAGGGTTTATGTTCATAATAATATTCTTTATACCCTACAATTTTTGGGGTATCCTAAAACACAATAGAGTTCTCCTGTCCATCATAAAAATGCTCTTCGTTGTAACTACAATTATAAGAGACTCTACTATGAGTATACCTTTATGTCATGGTGTGAAATTTTTTTCCTCATTTACTAAGATTTGAAATGTGTTTTGAAAAAGTTTTTAAAGTAGATTTGAATTTATTCAAACAAGTGACAAGGTAATATGATACTATAATAAAAGGAAGTGACATATTACCACACAATTATAATAAAGTGCTTATGAATTTACTCAATTTTAGTGTGTTTAAATTATCAAATTATAAGAGGGTAGGATAAATTTGGAACCTAAATTGAAGTTTATCACAATAAACTTAGGCCAAAGATACATCGGTATAATAGAAATCTAGATACAACCAACATGAGCTATGACTAGAAAACTAGAAGAAGGTATTTATGATCAGGAAGATAATAAGGTGAATGAAGAATCTTTAAACATGAATTAACACAAGAAATCCTAAGTATAAATCCAAAACTAAATGGGTAACACAAAAACACCACATGGAAACAAGATCTATAATGGTCCAAGATGATCTAAGTGCATAATGAGAATAAAATGATGATGAGTCTAGGTAAAAATCTTCAATCCAAGTGAGAAATTGTACCCAAGTTACTCAAACCAAGTTTGAAAGGCAAACTGATAATAGATTGGGTCAAAACTTAGAAAGCTGAGATTTTGAATTTAGACAAAAATGAAGGCCTTTGATATTTTTCCAAGAGAATAAATGGTCTAGTCTCAAACAGACATCATGATAATGTTGTTCAAAAAATATAAACATAATGTTTTGAATGAAGATTTAAACAAGGCAAGAATTGATTTCAATTTCATGAGCGTAATGCCTCTTTATTAAATCATAATGGTGTTTAATAAAGTTTTTAGTTTTTTGATGTGTTTTGGATTTCACACAAATAATTTTGGACTCAAAAAGACCAAGAAAGTAAAGGATAAAATGAAAAACACACCTAAGTATAATGTCCAAAATCCTAAAACTGACAAGGTTGCATAATACTATTGAATTCCATCTATATAAATGCTCTTGAAAAGATTTTTAATTATTTATAAAAAAATAAAAGAACATGAAAAGTAGGGTTTTTAAGGCCACCTCTTCTGTCAAGAGTTTTTATGGTGACATGAAAGTTTGGGATACTCACCCTGCATCAAGAGTATGTTCGTGACAGTGGGGTTTATTGAAAACCAAATTTTCATGCATCTATGGTCTGAAGTGTGGCTAACTCTAGATATTCTCACATCATTTAGATACATGTAAACAAACTTGTTATGAAAAGGTATTTTCTCTTTCACAAACACTACATCTATCAATTATTTAGTGTAGTGCAATGTCTGAGTTATCCATACAGTCTAAGGCTAATAACCACTAACATAGCTTATTTTAACCACTTAAAACAAGCATCCCAATGGGTTACCCTCAATTTATATATCCCAACATGGAATGTCGTGTAAAAAATGCTGGTAGATGAATTAATAGGTCAATTCTTCCCTATAAAACTTGTGAGGAGGTGATGAACTTCTATTCATAAGCCAAAGTGAATAGCAATAAAGATAAGTGAAAAGACTTTATGTTCATTTTGGGGTCACCCAAACTATATAGATTTGGGAAGGGCCTTAGAAAATTTATTTGAACACATTTGGATAGGGAAACAACTACAAATAATGAGCACTTTTATCACCCAAGTTCCTTAAAGGGGATGGGGGAGAACATACACAACACTCATTTTGTTTCAAACACACACTTCAATAAACAAGCATAAAAATGAACTCTTAAGAGTATTTATATAATGTGAGAGTTCATTTTATGAACCAAAATTAAGTTTTTAATGAGATTTTCCTTTTATTTATTTTGAAATATAGACTAATTGACTTAAATCCTATAAACAAGGTGTTAAAAGTCTAAAACTAGGGTGTGAAATTGTTATAAAAACCTCTAATTTGCTATTTTAAGTCTTTGTTTTTCTGTGAAATTTAATATTGCCATTAAATAGATCAATATCATTATTACAAAGTTCATTCCTATCATTTTATATATCAATCTCACTAAAATATATAAGAAAATAAAACACTGGTTTGTAATCTCATCGATTGACAAGGTGATCTTGCCAATTAACATGGCATTCTTGTCAAAGTATAGGGCGTTTACCAAAATGATAAAATATGATAAAAAGAAACAACATCTACTATCAATTTTTGGTCTAGGATAATATTTCTATTTCACACAGTGATTTTTTTGATCCACAATGTAATCCCATCAATCCATAATATGATCTTGCTATTCTATAGAGTAATTGTACTGATTTTTAGTGTGATCTTATTGATCCTTTTAAATAGAGAGGCAAAAAAAGAGTGAACAAAGTGATCTAACCATTCATAGATGCATGTTTGCCATTTTAGTGGGAATTCTCACTAATGTTCAATTCAATCGCATCGACTTCTAGAGTGATCCTACCATTTTATAGGTCGATCTCGTTGTTTGTCTCAGAATCCACATAAATGTAAAATGTAAGAAAACTAAGTGCAAAAAAACATCCAAAGAGGGTATAAATGCAAAATTATAAGGCATCAAGACTTGTGTGAGGTGCAAGTCCCATAAGGTATGCTAAAATGTAGAGTTAGATTATGAGATGCATTAGTCAATGTGTTAGTCAAGAAAACATCTATAAAGAAGCATATAAAGATAGAACATCATGCTTACTCCCTCATGGGGTGTTTCTAGTGAATTATAAGAGCTATTTAAGAAAGGAATACTACTAAACCTTACAAATAACATCTCTCCTTCTAAGAGCATCTAAAAAGAATTTTTTCCCCCATCGGTTCTCCAAGTCTATGTCAATAAAGAGTAGTATGATCCTCCATCATTTCCTAGTTTACCAATGACTTAGGATCACAAGTTTTATCAATTTGTGCTAATAGGTGAAGCTTTGTGAAGATAATTATACGTAATAAAATTACACAATTCAAGTTTAAAATTGTGGTCATGGTTCACTTATTTATATATTTCCAAAAATGTTTAGGACCAGCCATGACCATTCATATTAAGATCAAGATGTGTGTCCATGAACTGATTCAATTTTGTAGGGACAAACCATAAATATGTCCATTAATATTTGGAATAATTGGGCATTGGTTAATCATGGGAGAGCTTAATCCTGATATTTATTCCATTAATGGCCTATAGATGACACCCCATTGATGATGTCATGCGATGATGTAAATTTGAGGATTGAATTTCCAATAAAAAGATTTTCAATAACTTTCATGGAATTTTCACTTAGGCTATTGATTTGGATTAATTTGCTTAAGTGACTTTGACTAATTTTATGTAATTTTTTGGAAATCTATTTCACACTTAATCAACATTCTCATAAATGTCATTTTACTGAGTCATAATTTTCATAGAGTATAATCAAAGAAGGTGTCAGTTACATACACAACAATACTCTAGTTAGGGCATTATGGATGCAAAATAACACATGCATGTGATGTGTGCTACAAAATTAGAAAAATTAAGTGGTCCAGAGTGTCATTTTGTGTGGTCTCAACTTGAATTGAAGTGATTTAAGAAAATATAATTATCACATAAAATGTGTTTCCCCATTTAGGGATACATTAGCCTAAATCAACACTTGTACATGATGAGGGCAAATGCTTTAGTTTTTGGTCCAGATTGTGCATTATCATAGGATATTAATTAGATTGAAAATTTTAGCATAATAGTGATATGAATTGGATGTCTAAAATTTGTATTAGTTGTTGTAAACCAACATTTATAACTAGTTTCATGTTGTTTTGTATATATGATATTATGAGAAAAGAAGTTATATAAAACCTTATAATTGGTTGTTCTGATCATTGATTATGCTTTCATTTTCACTGGTAATGAGTCTCACTATAATGAACTTGATTTCAATTTTTATTTCTAATTCCATTACTTAGATGATGAGAGATTTAGAGTCTTCTATTCACATCAATTTTTAATTACTACACCCAAGTGACACCTGCTTCCATTTTATTGTTACTACGAATAAGAACAAAAATTGGTGGATAAATATCAAATGTTATGGTTGTATATTTAAATACACTTTTATTGCATTAATCAATTAATAGTTATAGTTGATTTGACATCCTTTAAATTATGAATGAAATCATTAATTTTTAGTGGTGTATTATTTTATTGATAAGTGTTTATTTGGTTTTAAATCTCTCTATAGTTATTCAATTTCCTTATACAAGTATATGTAGTATCTTTATTATGTCTTGTGTGCCAGGTAGTTGATGTTTTTTCTATTATTAGTAATTTATATTATTAAGTGTATTTATAATTCATGAAGTAATGAAATATAATATAATTAAATCATAGGTTTGTAACTTTATTTCTAACTTATTATAATTTGACAATATCTACATAATTATTATTTAGTGGGATCTCAGTAGTATCAATTATGATTAGTTCCAATGAGGAAAAGTTGGTGACTTAGTCTATTTGGATGGTTTAGAAGGATATTGTTAAGCTATTCAGGTTTTGGTATGAATTTGATTATCATAATTTATCATTTGAGTAATGGAATATTGGTTATATTCAATATTGTTTATGTTTATTAGTGATCTTTAATTAAGTAGGGTTCATTAATTTAAAGCTATTATATAAGGGGAAACATGGTCCAAGGACCTAGAATTAGTGATTGATTTATAGAATCCCAACTAGTAACATCACCTTAATTTTATGAAATAAGTTGGTGATGCATTCTTGAGTTAGATGGTTGCTTGTTTATAGGTGAATAAGTATGCTTAATATAATAACATTGACCTTTAACATTGAATTTATGGTGTGCTTTTATATTTCCTATTAGTCATTATGACTATAAATAGCCTAAATTAATTTATGAATAATTTCAAAATTTGGATGTGGATCAAACATCATATGGGAACTTGTGAATTATACACTATGCTATAGGATTTGATAAATTGCCTCAGAAATAAGTTAATAAAATAGAGATTATTTAATGGCCACCCAAGTTGATAGTTGATTTATTAAATGAATGAAATATTGTGTGGATATTGGTATCTTACATGATTGACGAAACATCTATGCTCTTAAAAATAACATGACATTATAACCAAAGGACATGTAAGCATCAATATCAGGGCTCGACCTCTATTATTGGATTATAGTATGGTTAATTTATATCATGTGAATGATTTGATTTTATTATCCCATGTGTATGCTTACTCAATAAGATGTTCACTTATATGATGACATCCATCCTTGACAAAGAGCAACGTGACTTATCTAAATTCAATGGTAAACAACTATCATATAATAATGTTATATCCTAGATTGTGACATTCATCAAGTGAATGAATAGTGGTGAAATGATCCCTAAGGACTATGGATCATGATATAATGATCCAATGGGGATAACACAAGAACTAGCCCTTAATTGTGCACAGTAAAAAATATTATAGTGTCTCAAGTCTTCTGTTAGATCATTTTAAACCTTTCCTACTTATTTTTGTACTTCTCTATTATCATATTTACATGATTAACAATAACTAACCAAGAAATATTTGGTATGATTAGTTATATCATCATGGTTTATAACATTATCTACTTAGAATAATTGGGATAATAGTTATAATATTACTAAAACCCTAGGCAAGTGTCCACAATGACCTAAATCGGTTATTAGTTATCTATAAATTAATGCTTAGATATGAATAAATACTTCACATGTTTAAGAAATTGTGTAGCGAGCCTTCATGATACTCTATTTTCACTCTATTACTTCACAAATAAGATAACAATGCATTAGATACATGGCTGGTACATACATAGAAGTATAATAATTTACATGACATGAAAACTAATGTAAATAATAAGGTGGTAGTCTACCAACTAGTTGAAGTTATTATTTTATGGTGGAAACACCTTCTATAATTTTAGGAGGATACAAGCCTAAGACTTTCATCTAGATAACCAACCAATCAATGGGTGTACACAACTATAAATAATGAAGATGATTTCATGCCACCTCAATTGAATCTAGAGGCACTAAAAATGGTATCTATATACAATTCCAAGGAAACCAGGTGCTAATGATAATTTTCTCTCCATTAATGTCACAATTAATTGAAAAATTGAATTTATTTGGGAATGTTAAAAAAACCCAAACTTGATATTTATATTTTTATTACCAAATATGATCTATCTCAATACCATTGGGTTCTTGATATCATCCTGAAATGGATTGGTTACAACAAACCAAGAAATGTTTCACTATTTTGGTAACAAGTATAGTGTATTCATAATATTAAAAAGAGGCAAGATGTAAAGATTTCAAGGTTTAGATCACAAAATAAATTTTTAGGTCTACATCTTCAAAAGGGTATTACCGATCTGTGATATTGAGGTGATTATGAATCCATGCATTTCATTGAATTTATTCTTGTGGAAAGTTTGAAAATTTCCAAAATAATGATTTGTTATCTAGTTCAGCCTTGGCTAAGTTAACCCTTCCCAATTGAGTTACATCAATGATAGTATCACTTGTCTCCCATTGAATTATATGGGTAATTCAATAGGAGACAAGTGATATAGACTATGCTCTTGGAATAAATTAACACTTATTTGGTATTTGTTGACTAACTTGTGTGATTGGGTCATCATACAATACTTAGGATGTTATATTTTTTGGAGGATTTAGGGATAAAATTGAGCCTAGATGGCCAATTAGGGTTTTTACCAATGGTTTTCTTAGGTCAATTAGCTAAGATTGAGAACTCTACTTTTAAATGGATCATCTCGAGTCATTAAAAAAATGTGAAGTAGGAAGGGTTGTTGATAACCATTACTGGTCCTATAGGTAAGGACTATTGGATTATTTTTCATGATCTAAATATTTTAGTTTATGTTATGTATTTACCTTTTTGGATTTTTAGGTAGTTTTACCTATTAGTTGGTTTTCTAACCAATTCTTCTTTTTGTAAGCATTTTAAGCTTATTATGTACAAAAATAAATGAAGTTTGATTTTGAATATATTTTTCTAAATTATTCCTCCATTATTCTGAAGGCTATCAGTGGTATTAGAGCCATGTAGGAGATAAGTGGATTGAGAGACATACATATAAATTGAATTGGATAGTGTAAGATGCTTGAAGGTCCTCTATGATGAAATTATATGGTGTGCCCAATGAGGAGTAAATCCTTCAAATATATAAAGAATTCAAGTCTAAAATCATGGACTACCTAGCAAGGTGAAGTAAAGTGTATCATTTTTATTTTTTACCAAGCCATAATAGACACCTTGATTTTTTCCACCAAATTTCTTTTTTGTCTATGATAACGTGATATCACTAGGGTTTGAATGTTATTGCAAAACTGTTAGTGACCCAATCGTTAATGAAATGATTGATCAACATAATTTTTTTTGAAGTGAAAAGGTTTTCTTAGTGGTAGTCGATTAAAACATAGACATGTATGGTATATAAAATGGTTGAACAAGACATATAAAGATGGCACAATAGAATGTTCATGATAGTGTTTGCAACTTTCAACCCTAAAACCAAGCATATAAGGAAGATTTTATATTTGGAGAAGTGTAATATAAATAATGTAATCGTGTAATCAAGTTATTTAATATAAATTTGACTCTCTTTGAAATATTATGGGCTCCACACTTTAAGTAAATGCATGGTTAAAAGACTTAGGTTTTTAAAAAAAGAAAAAAAAAAGTCTAGGGTTCCAAATTCATTTGGTCAGATTTCCATTTTTTCATATTTTGTGAAAGGACCATATAGTAGTATTCTGATCATAATTTTTTCAATCAAATTCTAAAAGGAAAATAATTTTCAAATTTCCTTTTGACCTAAATTTTTATTGGAAAAGTTTAAATTAGAGAAATATAAGGGTGTAAGGTAATTTTTTTCTTCAAAAAGTCCAAAATTTATTGTACTTGGAAGCTATTTGGAAGCTAAAGAAAAAACCTCAATAGCATTCTCTTTTCTTGACTTTTTTTTTCTTTTAGCATCATGGCTAAAATTGTTCATCTCATATCTGATAATGGAAAATTTTCACCTAAAAACTAAAAATAATGGATCATGAACATGGAAAATATGCTTATTTTGAATGACTTACAGGAAATAATAGAGAAAGAAACCAACACACCACCCACTGAACCTAAAATTTTTATTAAATACTTAAAATGTGATAAATGTGAACTTGCACTACTAAAATCATCTTGAATTGCACATATGATTATTCACATTGAAGATATTAAATCTGGGGCATGGAAATCATGGAAAAAATTAAGAGATTTATATGACAAGTAACCTACATATAAGAAGATTGACCTTATTATGTAACTGTTGAATAATAAACTAACAAATGATGAAGATGTCTCTGAATATCTTTCATGCATGAAAAATCTAAAACTAGAGTATTGTACTACAAAGGGTAAAATTTATGATGATATATTGATATATATCACATTGAATGGGCTTAATTACACATACACCAATTTTGTTGAAATTTTGCAGCTTAGTGATAATCTTAATGGTGCCAAATTTGATTCCATATGTGAGTTGTTGACTTAACATGAAATATAATTTACAAAGAAGAAAACTAAATCCATTGAAGAGGCTCACTATGTAAAGAACAAGTCCCAACACAGATCATCTCCATGTACAATGAAAGTTTTAGAATCATTCACTGAAACACTCTCATTGACATTCTCCACATCATTCTCGATGGTCTCCACAACATTAACATCAACACCCTCCAGGTTCTTCTAAATGTAGACATCACCATAAGCATTATTATCAATCTGTAGTTATTCAATTTATTTATCTTATTTTGGATCTTTTCACTATTGAAAACAACCACAGTGTTTCAAATTTTTTAGTATTGGACATCTTGCAGATGTCGGTCTTTCTTGATGACCTCACTCTCCACATAAAAATAAAGCTAAGGCTAATTATGTGGATAATTATAATGATCAATATTTTATTTACTATAGTTATCATAGTTATTATGACACATCCTCTAATCGGGAGGCATCCTAAATAGTTGAGGTCTATGGTCCTAATGGACCTGGCACAATCTTTTGAGTGCTTAGTGATTTACTCATCTTGTGTGAGCTACTAGGCTCAAGAAAGGGATTTGTTGTAGTAATAGTATTTTGGATTGTGTTTTTATTTTAAATTATAGTTTTGGATTTCTCTAATTTATATTCATGACATGGAGAGATATTATTGTTTGATTTTGTTTCTCTTAATGCATAGTTTCTCATGTTTCACTTGATAAGGGGAGAAGATATTACATATGTTGGTCTTCAATTACTCATCAATGATAGTACAAGTTGACAAGGGTTACTAACACCTTCAATGTTAAATAAAGGTCATCATATTTTTTTAGACATCAAGGAGATGTGCCATACATAATACAGGTTTGTCACTTATATAGGGTTCTTGTGTGGACCTTATATAGATTGATGTAGTTGGATATGCTTGATTGTATTCCACTATTGTATAATACAATGATAACTAGGGATGAGTAGAATTCGATCATGTTCATTAGCCATTCTTTGTGACAACTCATAGGGGTAGGATTATTTATGGAACAATATTAGTTTTTGGTCAGTGCCAGAGGTACAATGCACCACTTACAGTTGCAACAAGGATCTTTTAATGACTTCAAAGTCATTTCTCTAGTTCATCCTTTTGTTATACCCCTTTAGATCAAGGGGGAGTTTGTTGGATTATTTTTCATGATCAAAATATTTTACTTTATTTTATGTAATTATTTTTTAGTTTTTGGGTAATTTTACCTATTAATTGGTTTTTTAACCAACTCTTCTTTCTCTAAGCTTTTTAATCTTACTGTTTAAAAAAATAAATAAAGTTTTATTTTGAATTATTCCTCCATTATTTTGTAGGCTATCAAATATTGTTGTGATTTTTTTTAATAAATTAAATTAAAAATAGTTCATTGAAATCTAAAGAAGTTGTGTTAAATGATGGGTTATGTTGACCATCATGATAACTTTAGAAAACTGTTGGAGCTTATGTCTTCAAGTGTTATCAATGATTGGTAGGAGAATAAATTGGAAATATATCTAAAAATTTATGTTGAGACCTATTATGTTGTCCTTGATTTTTTGACAATATGAAGGAACTTCTTGGCAGATCGATGAGTTGTCAAGGGATACCTTTACATTAATTAAAATATGTTATGTTTAATAGTTATTTTTGGAAATCCCTCCAAAATGAGTGTGGTTATTGCTAATGTTGGTAGTCATGCTGAAGCCATAAAAATGATGGTGGCATGCTACATGTCATTGAAAACAATTTTTTCAACATGTTTTATTTTTTAATTAGTTTAGCCATAATACAATGTGGCTATTAGCTAGTTCTGCTTTTAGAAGAGTAAAAAAGTGATTATCTCCAATATTGAATAATATTTCACTTGTATGATTTGAATGTGTTAATCAAATTTTGTGATGAAAAAATCAATTGTAGAATTTTTTGAGTGGATATAATATCCTTTTGACAAGTGGTAGGAAGTTGAGAAAATCATCTCAACATGTTAAATTGCTCATTGTTGGGGAAGGTTGTTTGGCCCTTGGGTGGTTTGAAGGTGAGCCTTGGCAACCTAAAAGTTGGTTGCTATGGTAAGTATCTATTTTTATATTTTGTAAAATATTTTTTTTTGTTTGCTGATTACAACCACGATGTATATTAAATTTAGAATAAGTGATTGTGAGGTACTATTTGTCCCTAAGAATTGAACTTTTATGCAATAATAACAAGGTTGAACTTGTTCAAGTGCATGCACATGTTGGTTGTAAATGCAAAAGTCTTACAAGTAAGGTAATGTTTTTTTAATTGAAATTAATATTTTAAATGAATATTCTATTTTATTATTGAACATGACTAAAATGTATTCTAGTGGATTGGAAAGAGTAATGTAAAGACTTTATCAGGAAATTTAAAAATCATAGGTACCCACTTAAATCCTTGAAAGAATGATAAAACCTAGGTGAAGGAACTTATATGGATGATAAATTATGGTGATATTGGGATCCTTGGACCATCATGTGAGCACACAAGTAATAGCTAACATGTTGTAAGCCTTGGGGTTGCATGTGATGCCAAAAATGGCTTCTTCGATGTTGAGTGTGGCTAGTACAAGATGTTGTATTAACCCATGAATGATTAATAT
Source organism: Torreya grandis (assembly GCA_037957365.1). Classification (NCBI taxonomy): domain Eukaryota; kingdom Viridiplantae; phylum Streptophyta; class Pinopsida; order Cupressales; family Taxaceae; genus Torreya; species Torreya grandis. The sequence continues at coordinate 98,541 of JARHVA010005622.1, read as the reverse complement.
TGAGAAATAAGTAAACAAAAAGTGTGGTTTACTATATTTTAATGTCATTCTATGATGAATTTCATTAAGGTTATGAGCAAGACATAATGCATATAGTGGAGTATTCCACTTTAAACCATTAAATCTAGTTACAAATCTGATTGGATTAGACTCTTGAAATTGTTTATCTTAAGTTGTAGGTTTGTGTGATAATACATCCTTGGAAAAAATAGAAATTAATGATAGTAAACTTTTTTTATATTTAAAACCACTAGCCTAATAATTAACAAAAATTAAAATCTAGTGAACACTGCTATCTTTTCATGATCTAACGACTGTACTTCCTTCTTTGAAGTGATGATAACACTCTTGTCCATAAGCATGCCAGGGTAATTTTAATCTACCATAATCAAAACACTCCTTTCCTAGAACATTTTTAGTTTCATGCTCATGTGGGTGGCTGGAAATAGTCATTTTTAGAAGTGTTGTGCTGAAAATAACAACTTTTGCCAAGAAATTCTGATGTTAAATAAAATTAGGTTTGGTTTGTAAACCTATATGTATTTGGTTCTAAATTTTTTTGTCAAAAATATATGGAATTACAAAGTAGGCAATCAAAAAAATTTTAACCAAGTTGGGATACTTGTGAAGTATTATGCTAAAAAATCATGCATACCACACCCCATTTTGCCCATCTTAGCATCACAAAGGACACATGACTTAAGAAAAGAATTAATTTTAGCCCACATTAAAGAAATAAATAGATATCATAATGACCATAATTTAAATTCCAACAAGGTAAGGTTGAGAATTACCACTTTTGAAATTTTATATTGTTATGAGAAAATGTTACCTAGTAAGTAGAACATATTATAAGTACTATTGATCTTTGGCTATTTGATAAGTCACCATGATGGCTCCTCAGTAAAGAAGGGAGGATGTCATGATCCAAACATAAAGGAGGATTTTAGATGCTTGTTTCTAGATTTTATAGCATGCTTTATTTAATTTTGATTGGCATATGAACCATATGTTACAGGTATAATTTTAGTGTTGATATTTTCTTCAGTTATCATGATTGATTTTTATTATTTTGGTTTATCAGTATACTAGATGCTTATGCTTGATCTAATTAAAAAATGAAATAAATTTTTACATAGTTTATATTTATATTATTATTGTTATTGGTATATTGTCAGATACTATTGATGTCGATCTTCTATTGTTACAAGAAAGGGTATATGAGATAGGCTTGGGGGGTGGACTTTGGTATTTGGGATAATAATAGGAAAGGTTTATGAGAATTTGGTATTGATACCAATAGAAAAAATGAGATGTGACACAACATTTTAAAACCCATTGACCATTTTGAGTCTTTCTTTCTTGCTTTTGTATCGTCTTTACTTATCTTACTCTAGTGTTGTGTAGGTTTTGGGTTATGCTATCATTACATGTGTGCATCATTTTGATATTTTTATCTTTTATGGGAATTAATTATTTGATATTATTTCATCTTGTCATGTAATCCCTAGTATCTTGGATTTATATTTTTTTTGGCCTTATGGAATGTTGTGGTCGAGTTTCAATGTGGTATGGTGGTTGTATTACTCAGCCTGGTGACTAGGATCCAAGTGGGTTGGACCCAATATAGTTGGAATTGGTACCCATTGTATGTTCATGTTTAGCCATTTGACCTTGGTCATGGCATAATGATGAGGTTGGTTCACTTTAGTATGAATAGACCACATCATGGGTCCTTTTATTTTCATAGACTTATGATGGATGCTTATTTGTTGAAGGGCTTAGCCCATGAGTTAGGATGACTTGGATTGCATCATGGGATCAGAATTGGAAGTATAACATTATGGATATCTTAGTAGACATGATGTAAGGATTATAACTATTATTATTTTAATTTTCATTATGGGTTAGCTCTCTTACTAAAGTGCTCAATTGACCCTATGTATTTTAGAAACCTCAAGGAATTGTTTAGCGTTGACCACCTAGGTAAAACCCTAGGTTGAGTAGGCATGGAAGTTGAGGAATTTTTATGTGGTTGAATAAATAGTGACATGGAGGTTTTAGTCTTGGTCCACCCTATATTTTATTTAGTGAAGTGTGGGGGAAGTTCAAAACTGCTATGATGGCTTTTAGCAATAGCTAGGAGGAAAAATGGTGTCTATGATGGGGAGTTAAAGTGTGGGACTCATCCTTGATGAACATGGTAAAGGAAGAATAATGATGTCACCCTAAAATTAAATATCCCTTCTTCTTCCCCATAATGGATGACATTCTTCCTGGGTAAGTGGATTCTTGTTTTTTCTATGCATGATAACTTTCTTTTGGGTTTTTTCTAGTCTTGGCATGTTTTGGGTTTTGATGGAAATGAAAAATAAAATTTTTATAAGCCAATGATGAAGCCAAGAGAATTAATCATGGAAATATAGCTAAATATAATTTATTTTAAATTGATATAATTCCTTTTCATACTATCTCACTTTTAGTCTCTGTATTTGGTGATAGAATGATGTTGGGTTATTTTGATTTCTGCATTTTGGTGATTGAAACAATGCTGATTGTTTTAATTTATGATTTTTTAAAGTGAATTCAAGGGTTGTGGATATTTGTTTTAAAAATAAACTAGAGGATATGGGTGACTATGTCCATTCATTTAAAACCCTTAACTATATAAGGGTGAATTAGTGTGTGAAATATGATTATATCTTTGGTTTAACTCTCTACTCTCCTTGATTCAATTTGTTCTTTTATCAAGTATGTAGTGTTATTAAAACCTTGTTAAATAGGATGTTCAAATAATTCCATGAAAACCGTAGATGGGTGAAATGGTATGTCATTGGATGGTTTTATTTTGTGCATTTAAGGGTTTCAGCTATTTATTTTATACATTAAACTAGTATTTTTTATTAACCTTCTATGAACTACTAAATTAACCACTATTTTAATTATGGTCTTTTAATCTTAATCCATTTGCATTTATTTTGAATAAGAGTATTCTTTGGGCTTGATTAGTGGTGTTTTTAGGGTAAATTTTGTGTTTTATTTCTTGTTGATTCAATCTAGTCTAAATTGAATTATGTATTATAGTTATTTATACTCATGAAGTTTAAAAAGGCTTGCAATGGCGGATAAATGTTCATGCCTCAATTTAAATTATAGTGGGTTTGTTTGTAGTGTATGTTGAATATATTTGTTATGGTGAATATTATGTGAATCACATTTGGTTAGTAATGAGATGACCTTCACCTGAAACCCCATAGGATGATGTGTAATTAATATTTGGAAATATTTTTTCTTCATAATTTATAAATCTAGGTTTTTATTTTGGATCAATCCAACTAGATTTGCTTAAAATTTCTATCATATTAAAATGGCATCTTGGCCATAAGGGTCTATTTGTCTCCTGATCCCATTTTGGGAAAGACTATATCATCAAGATTCATTATTGATCTCTGGAAACCCATATTCATGTTTGAAATTGAAATCATGTGTGAACCAAAGGTTTGATGAATTGGTTCTCCCTAGAAGGATATAGTGTTGCTTGCCTGATTTTTATATTAATTTGTTAGTTTAAAGGGGTTTTCCTTTTTGTAGAGCTATGCTCTTATAACATCTTAAGTGGTCCTTGTAATGTTGGATGATATTATTGGTTCCATGCTTAGTTTTTCATGGTCTTATAACTCTTAGATTTCTATGCCTTCATTGAACTATTGTATTTCATGCCTGGAAGCATATTTAGTATTGTTGATAAGCTCACAGAATGAGCTAATTACTTGTGTTTCCTCCAAATAAGACAAGATTGAATTCATTGGTTTTGATTTAGTGTTAAATTAGTGTCAATAAAAAGTGATAGTAAGAATAAATACGAGTTTCTCAACGTGATATACTCCTTTTTGTGGATGCATGTTATTTGACTTGTGGGGATTCCTTGAGTGTTATGTCCTTTACCCATGTTGGTGTACATTGGTGTATGATTTTTTTTTCTTTTTTTATTGATTGGTTCTTATTATGTTGTACATTATTGTATGTTGACCTTGGCTTAAATATCTCATGCTCAACCTCTCTAAAAAAGCCCAGAGGCTAGATTTCACCACCTAGCTGATGGTTGGGGTGGTGAAGGCCACTCGATGGTTGGGATCATAGGACTAATTTGAAGTGGTTGGCTTCTTATTCGAAAGTGTATATTTTTTTATTTCATCTAGACCTTGGTGTTGCTACATGTTTTTTATTGGTACTTGCTGGTATATGTTTCCTAGTGGATGTTCTTGGAGTGGTTCACTACTGTTCTAATGATGTATTGGTTTCATTTATGTATGTTATGAAATCTTGTCACATTTATTGATATGGGGAATAACAATATTATGTTTTCATGTGATTTTTGGTTTTATAAATTGATTATTTTAATCTTATCTAAATAAAGTATTTTGATACTCAATTATCCAAATAGTTGTAATTAGTTTTCATGTTATATTGAAATCTTTGGTCATTCTTATATGGATTCATTCAACTGCTTTGCAAACATGTATTAGAACATATTAAACCTTTTTTGAATTATGAATTATAAACCAATGTTGACAATAAATTCCATGCACTTTTATATATATGATATTATGAGTAAATAAGTTTTATAAAACCTTGTAATCGATTATTTTCATTGCTGACTATGTTTTCATTTTCATTGGTAATGAGGCTTGATATAATGAAATTGATTGTCATTGTTTATTTATAATTCAATTCCTTAGATGATGAACACTTTAGAGTCTTATATTCACATCAATTTTTAGTTATTGTACCTAATTAATACCTTCTACCATTTTACTATTGTAGTGGGAAATAAGAAAATTGGTGAACAAATTTTACATGTTATGGTTCTATATTTAAATACACTTTTATTACATTAATCAATTAATAGTTATAGTTGATTTGGCATCCCTTGCATTATGAATGAAATCATTAAGATGTAGTGGTGTATGTTTTTATTGATAAGTGTTTATTGGGTTCCAAATATATTTATAGTTATTTAGTTTCCTTATAAAAGTAATGCAGTCTATTTATTATGGCCTATGTCCAAGGTAGTTGATGGTTTTTATATTGTTAGTAATTTATATTATCGAGTGTATTTATATTTCATAAAGTAAAAAAATATAATATTATTAAATAACAAGGTTGTACATGAGGTTTTATTTCTAAATTGTTATAATTCAATAATATTTAAATAACTATTATTTAGTGGGACCTCAGTACTATCTATTGTTGTTAGTTCTAATGAGGATAACTTGGTGAATTACTCTTCTTGGAAGCTTTAAAAATCTATTATTAAGATGTTTAGGTTTTGGTATGACATTGATTATCATAATTTAACCCTTGAGTAATGGAATGCTAGTTATATTCGATATTGTTTATGTTTATTATTATTCTGTTTAATTGAGTGGGGTTCCGAAATTTCAAGATGTTATATAATAGGTAATGTGGTGCAATCAACTCAAGTTGGTGATTCATTTATAGAAGCACAATTTGTAGCATCACCTTAATTTTCTGTAATATGTTGGTGATGTAGTCTTGAGTTAGATGGTTTCTTGTTTATAGTTGAATAAGTATGCTTAATATAATAACATTGACATTTGGAATTGAATTTTATGGTTTGTTTTCATATTTTATATTATTTATTATGATGATAAATAGTCTAAATTAATTTATTAATAACTTTGAAATTCAGATATGGATTAAATATCATGTGGGAATGTATGAATTATACACTATGCTCTAGGATTAGATAAACTGCCTTGGACATAAGTTAATAAAACATATATTATTTAATGGCCACTCAAGTTGATAGTTGATTTATTAAAGGAATGAAATATTATATGCATATTAGTCTCTTACTCAATTGGCTAAAGATTTATGCACTTAAGGATAACACAACCTTCTAACCAAAGGACAACTTAGCAGTAATATCGGGGCTAGACCTCTATTGCTAACTTACAAGATGGTTAATTTATATCATGTGAATGACTTTATTTTCATATTAAATTTGTATGCTTGATTAATAATATGTGCACTTGTGTGATGTCATCCACCCTTGCCAAAGAACATTGTGACTAATCTAAATTTAATGGTAAACAATTCTCATATAACAGAGTTATATCTTAGAATATGCTAATCATCAAGGGAAATAATAATGGTGAAATGATACCTTAGGAATATAGATCATGGTATAATGATCTAATGGGGATAGTACAAAAACTCTCCCTTAATTTTTCACAGTAAAAAAGATTACAATGTCTCAAAAGCTTATTCTTCTATTAGATCATTTCAGACCTTTCATGCTTATTTGTTGTACTTCTCTATTATCAAATTTGCATGATTAACAAATGGATAACTAGATAATATCTATTATGATTAGTTTTATTTTTATGGTTTGTAGCATTTTCTACTTGGATTAATCTAGATACTAGTTGTAATATTATTGAAACCCTAGGCAAATGTCCACAATGACCCAATATAGTTATTGGTTATCTATACATTAATGTGTGGATCTAAACAAATGCTTTGTCTATTTAATATGATATATAAGGTGCTTATTATGCTACTCTTTTCACACTCTGATAAATATTTCATGAATTTTTTTGGGAGTTGTTTCACATTTACCCACTAAAATAAATGATTGTGTTAATGAATTAAGTAAACCTTGGAGATTCTATGAACAACCTTTAGTTTACCATGACATATTTTATGAATCCCTTGTATGGGATATATAAATTATAATCTTGGATATAAAAATAAATTAATCTATATTTAAATTATTTAAATCTATTATTCATAATAAAATATTATTTTAATTAAATTTTAGTCTTTGTAATGTGTATATTTTATAAATTATATTGCCCAAAAATAATGATCATAGCTAACGTGCACTTCCTATTTCTTAGATCATAGTTAAACATTATAATATTAAAGAGAATTAGTTTGTAATATCAAGTCCTTAGAAGTATAAATGCATAATATTATTAAAATGTTAAGGGAATTTCCCTTGTTTCAAATTTTATTGTTGATACTAGATTAGAATATAAGAATAACTATGTAGTATATAATGGTATTAGTTGGATAATCTTAAAATAATAAATTTAGGTATAATAAATTTATACATCATAAAAATACTCTTAAATTTTCATTCACTTCTTATTGTAAAAGTAGAAAATGATATATATATTATCTATATACATTCTATTCAAGAGGTGAAATGATGTGGTAAACAAAGTGAGATGATTTTGATTTTGGGGAGTTGAAGTCAAGGAAGAATTTGAACCTATGTAAGCCTGTCCCTTCCTTCTTTAAGATATCTCTTGTATTCCATACCATATTTCTTGTGCTCCTTCTCCTCATGAAGTCATTGGCCATACTCAATTAAAACCTCTAAGAGAGCCAATTAAATTCACAAGAGAACTTATTAGTTTAAAATTCCCAACTTGGAACCAAATAGTTAAGTCTCTGGAGAAACAAGAGGAAGAGTGCCTACATATGGAAATTAAAGTCAAGGAGGAATACTTTGTGCCTATTCAAGCCTCATATAGCCTACCCAAAGAACCTCTAGTTGTTTCAGTATGTAATTTAATTCAAGAAAACATCCAAAGGATAGAAGGAGTGATTTTTGAAGAGACTACAGCTTAATATAAATTTGAAATTGGTAGAGTGAATTATGAGGGTGAGGAAGAAAATCAAGAATCCATAGCCCAACTTAACTTACTCTCTCTCTAAAAATTACTAAAAGATTCTTCCATCTTAAAATCTTTAAGTCTTAATCATGATCCATTACTTCCCAAGAAAACTCATGAGCATATACATCACCCTCCTACTGTATCCCTTCTTGAAGGGGAACTTGTTCTAATGAGGATAGAGGAAGAAGTTGTAGCTGCAAGTGAGTTTTAAGGAGAATGTGATGAAGATGCTTCAAGTGATTTTGATGAGGATATTTTCATTGGTACTCCACTTGGGGATGAAAGAGGCATTTTATTTTTCAAAGATGAAGTGAATGTGAATCTTGAAGGACTACAAGCTAAAAAAGATGCTACTATAAAAGAAGAACTTGTTGAGGATGTGATACAGGTTGTATCTCTTCAAGAGGGACATCAAGAGAATGATGAGGATCTATGGTAGCAATATTTAGACATTTGAAATGAATTTGAGGCTCTTCAAGGTGCTAAACCTCCTATTAGATAGATTATGGATGTTGTTGAGGCTACTTTCTTGCTTGAAAAATAATGTGGGAATCCTCAAGAGAGCATTCAAGATCAAATACATAATTTCATGGAGCCTCTAGAAGATAAATGTGGCATTTATCCTATAATCTAAGAGATGGTCATGTTTGATTTAGATTAAAAAATCAAGAAGAATCATGTAAAGGATCTTGAGACACATGATGAATTAGTCTTCATAGGTGACTAGTATTCTACTGTTACTTCACTTGAAAGCATGTCAAGTGGATTAGTAATCAATATGAAGATGAATCCAACATGACCAAGGATCAAGAGGAAACTTGATTCATGTTATTCCTAACCTAATGGAGAAAATGATATCATAATATTCCACTTTGATCTAGGAGGAAGAAATGTTTTTAGGTTATTTGTATATTTTACTTACTTTTTTGTGTTTTGTTTTCCTACGCATTTAGCTAGCACATGTGTGTTATCTTGTTTCCTTTTATTTGTGTGTGTTGTTCTTATTTTATGTGTATTTAGAGGTAAAATAATTTTATTTTTTATTGGTCAAGTTATCATCAAGTATGGGTTTGAGTGAAAATTACTCTATTTCCCAATGGAAGGACAAGGCTATTGGTTTACTAAGTATTATAGGTATGCTACCCTCGTGAATCTCCTTTTTGTTGACCATTTTTTACCCCAAGTTAAAAAGGTCAACCCCTATAGGTTTAAAATTGATTTTTCATGTCTTAATATATTTTTTATTAGAATTTACATGCCTCAATAGTCATTATGTGGTCTTTATAAGGTATTATTAACAAAGATTAAGGTTAATTTGACAAGTTTAAGGTATTGGTTATTTTGGTCTAGTAGTATCCTAGTCATGTCATGGTGAGAAAGAGGTGAATCCAATAGGTGTCATAGGTTATTATGTATCCCTCAAATTACATGCCTTAATATCCTTATATAAACATTTCACTTATGTTTAAAGAGTTTTTAAGGTTTATTTGTTAACTTTAAGGTAAAGTTTTATGCAAAGAAAAGGTATTTTTGGCTAATTCCACATGTGTAAATAAAAAAAATCTAAATATCCATACAAAATCCTTTTTTATAATATTTTTGTGGATGTTTTTAAGTTAAAACAATGCCATAATGTCAAAGTACCTTAGTTTTATAGGTATAACCTCTAAAAAAGGGAGTTTTATGTACTTATACAGACTTGGGGACTCACTTCAAGGTGAAAATGTTTTAGATGTGTATTTTAATTTTATAAAAGTGAAATCCATGAATTAAGTGAAGTTTAAATTATAATATATCAAAATTTTACTTTAAAACCTACATTGCTCTCTTCACAAGTTCACAAAAGTAATTTTCAAGTGCTTATTACAAGCAGAGGATAGAGAGTTAGGTTTTTTTTTTTTTTTTTTTGATAAAGGAGTGGTTAATAATTATATTAATATATATGGAAATGGTAATTATATTGGTGGCCCCTCATTTATGAACAATAATTAAGAAGGTAGGGTAGTAAGAAATAACTAGTTAACCCCAGAGGCTTAGTTTCTCTCCTTGAAATGATAGTTTTGAATTTTTTGAATACATGATATAAATTTAAAATGATATAGGGGAAATGTGTAGACATTTAAAATTATTTTAAAACCCATACTTGGAATATGAAACCTCAATTTCAAAAGAAATCTCCATTATACACAATTTATAAAGTTTACTATCATGGTATTTTATTTGTTCTAGGGTTTTTAACATTTGAAGGAGTGTATTGAGGGTATATCACCATGTTTTAACTATTTTTAATTAAATTATAGGTCCATAAATTTCTCCATTGCTTCATTTCAACCATACCTTCCCCAAGTAGTATGTAATGTCTTGGTTTGAGACTGGGAGAAGGCTGCCTAACATAAAGATGGTTTGTAAAGGTATTTTATGGCTATATTAGGGGAATATGAAGGTATTTAAATGAAAATTATATTTAAAAACAATTTGGATATGTTTTTAGAGCTCAAGAGATCAAGATGGCACTATATAAAGGCCTAAAACATGAGGAATGTAAACTTATAGGTCTGTAGACATGTAGGTCTACATTTTGTAGGAAATTGTGTTCATTTATGAACTAATTTGAATTTTAAAACTTAAATGGTAAATAAATGTAGTGTATTAACATTTAGATAGTTTTAAACTTATGGATAAGGGTTTGCTCTCGAAGCTAGTGCTGAAGATACCCAATAAATAAACGTACATGTAGAATGATAAATTTGAACATTGTGAAGCCTTGAGTCAGTATGAAGGAAATTTGAATATCAAATTATGAAATTTAGAGATAAAAATAAACCTGATAAATTATTATCTATCCTTATATAACTCTCATGTAATGACCAATTTTATTGAAAAAAGGAGAGCAAAAATAGACCTACATGCAGGGCATGACAGATAAATGTATGCTTTCAAACATGTGAGGTCTTGGAAACGTGGAAAAGGTTTAAAAGGAAGAATAAAAATAAGATATTAATATTTTATCAAAATTCACTCATTTTCTTAGTTATTTGCATCAAGGTCTTAAACCCTAAATTACAGTCAAGTCCCAAATCATCACCTACAATTTTGTGTAGGCAATACAAGTTGATTTTAAACATGAAAAGAGGATGCAACCCACACAATGGAATTGGAGTTTTAGTGAGTTATAAATTATGTGAAATTATTTTATATCATATAAATCATCAAGGTAGATTCACTTTAAAAAACTATAATTACAATCGCATGGTCATTTTGGTCCCCACATGCCTACCTAGTCAATATTGAGGTGTTTACTTAGTTTGAGACTAAATATGTTTCAAGGATAAGAAATTATCTAAAATTGAATAAATTTAAACTTCATGGAAATCATATGATATTTAGTGTCTTTGAAGGAAAATTTAGGGTTGAGAAGTCCATCTAGGCTTGTCAAGCATGGATATGCACAAAATGACCTATGTGTAAGGTTATGATGAAAGTGTGTTTATGAAAGGTGATATGAGAAACACAAAGACCCTAATAATATTATATTCACTTTAAAAATGTAATCCATGAGGGTTTAAACTCCTATAATAGTGAATAAAAGGGATAGATATAATAGCTAGGATCACATGGACCTGTTTGGATACAAATCCTAAAAAAAGAATTATGAAGTTATAGAGTTTATGGGGGGAGAATAACCAATGGGATGATTTAAAAACATGTAATATATGTGTTATATACCTAAATAGGTCATTTTAAAAATAAACCAAACTTCAAGAATCCACTTTGAAGCCTAATCTCTCTTTTTGCCTCAGTGAATGCATACTCAACCAATTGAGAGGCAAAAATGTTTACTTGGATATTCCTTGACAATATGCATGGTTGAACGAGATATTAGGGATAGATGGATGGGTATATGAAATATAAATTTGGGGTATTAAGTTTTTTATCCATGGTATGTGCTCTATGAGTCATTGTTAAGATTATAAGACACTCTAAACCCTCCAAAACCTCTTATTAGAGCTTGATGGTTGAATAAGCCATTCTTATGACTTATAATGATCATGAATGGAACTATAAACATTTTTATGACCTATGTAGCTCATTTTGAAACCTAATTTAGTAGTTATTGGCATATTTAAGGTACAAGCATACAAAATTAGCCTATGAAGATTGGTTGTAGTCTTGTGTATGAAGGTACAGGGTATGAATTAACCCCAAACCAAGTATAAAGGATTTATAAGCATGATAAGATGTTTCATGATCATTAAAATTCCTTATTAGTTCTCCCAAAGTGATACATGAGCTCTAAAATTCATCAAGTTGGCTAAGAAGATGAAAAATGCATCATTTGCTAGTCAAAAGGCATATCTATAAGCCTATAAAGTATAAGAGGATATCTCTTTTATAGTATATAGAGTTTTCATAAGATGTTTCAGATCTAAACAAACCTCTTCCAAGCATTATAACCTAGAAATGTCTTGAAAAACCACTCCAAATGTCTCTTAAGCATGCACAAGATCCTAGGTTAAAGTTTTAGCCTTTTCATTGTTCACATATCCATATGGGGTTTAAAGAGATAAAAATTGGAGTGGAGCATGGTATAGTAATGGAAAAAAGTGAATAACACACTTTTTCATAGTTTCACACTTTTGGGAAGTCTCTAGAGGAAAAAAATTAGTTATTTAGGCCTAGAGACCTAATTTTAGAGAGAGAACAATAGAAAAAGTACATCTCCACTTAGTTTCAGGTCATGAAACTTGGCATGGAGTTGTAAGGGGATACTAGGCAATTAAAACTACCCCTAGTTTTCCATTACTATTTTACATTCTTCCACACAAGGAGGATTACATCTTTTTAGGGTTATTAAGTGATAATGAGAGCTTTAGGTACAAGTTGAAGTCTTGGAGAGAGTTAAGGCATAAAAATGAGTTGATTCATGTCTGATATAAAATAGATATTCCATATATGGAAATATATTTCCTTGGTGTTGAAAAAATTAAGATTTGACACTTGCAAGGAAGGTGAGGCGTGGTAGAGCTGAAGGGTTTCAAGACATCTAAAAAGTTACTTGATGATTAAAAATGAGATGTTAGTTTAGAGAGATTCTAAATTGATACAAGGTGTTAAAGAGTATAACAATATATTAGTTAGACATGACTTAAAAATCAATGAGGCCACTTGTCATCTCATAAGTTAAGACAGGGTGCAGTTTTGGAAGAAAAGACAAGGTGTCAAGCAAGATTTGAAAATCCCACATTATTTACAGAAGGAAAGCATATTCATGAAGTCAAACTTATCCTTTGATACTTGATTAAAATATTCTCCAACTCATTTCTTTGTTTTAACTCTCATGAGATAATTAATACCTTTCTCTCCTACACCTTTATCTCCTCTTCTCTCTCACTTTCCTATACATTCAACCTTGATAGGGTATATAGTAATCCTCCACCTAGGTATGAATACATGCCCATTTGAAATCATTTGATCAATGAGAAACATCTAGTTTTACCTCCTCTTTTGAGTAGTTTCAATGTGTGTGCATGACTAGTTGATCTTGCCAAGTGATTAGCTTAACTTCCTTAGCATGTTATCATTTTCTAACATTCATATTTAGTTCTAAATCCTTCTTTATAGGTGTTTTGAAGTGTTTAATTGAGGACTAAAGTTGATTAATTTTTATAGACATTAGTGTCATTCCATGACCTCTTGAATAGTCCTCCTAGCCTAAGCACATTTCACAACATCCACAATGAAGTACTGATGTGAAGAGGAAAATTACGAGTAGTTTTTATTTTAGGTTAGTTTCATGGTTGATGTGCACATGATTCTGGTTGGTAGTGGTCAAACTATTTTAATGCATCACCTCCATTAGAGTAGGTTTATCTCTCTTTTCCTAACAAGTTGATATATTAATGAATGAGCCTAAGTGATACATCAAGGGGAGTTAACCCTTTAACCTAGATATTTAATCCAACATTAGGCCACCCACGACCTAATATTATCTCCATATTATCCCAAATTTGGAAGGCTTGAGCTACCTTTCAAGGGTACAATTTTGGGTCATAACAGTAATAATAATTATTATCACCTAAGGATTTGAAATAATTTTATGATAGAATAAATTTAATCTGATCCTAATACCTATAATAAATTACCATAAATATGGTGTGCATTGAAATAAAATTGTTTGACATTAAGTGCATTAATGTTATATTATTTTTATTTTGAAATATGGATCATTTTCTAGCTTGTTATAAATAGGTTATACTTACCATTATTTGGTTGTATTATAGTCTTTATCTCTCTTTTTATTGTGATGTGAATGACATATAGCCATATCTATTGAATTATAAAATAGATTTATGAATAGGCATGAGATAAGTTAAATTTGTTGTGATTATATTAAATTTACATATTAATTAAACATAGTATGTTATCTAATCATTATGAACTAACCATAGATCTGTTGATTTATCTCTGGATGATTCATGCAAAACTATCTTAATACTTACACTATTAGATTGACATACATTTTTAATCACTACTATATAAACATGTATGGATAATAACATTAGGTGTACTACTATGATGCTTGGTAATAATCAAAGGCCCAAGATGATACCTCTCATGTTCTTATAAAAATAAATATACATATTGTTAATATTTAAAGATTAATTCTTCCTCCAAGTAGATATGTATCTTTATTAGGAGATGAGAATAAGTTCATTAAAAATATGGGTATTATTATAAGAAATATTTAATATGAAAATTAGAATATGGGTATCCTAATTAAAATATGTACAAAATTATTCTCTAGTAGTTGGGCACACTGCTAAGAGTTGTAGTCCTGATAAATGTAATATTCATTTTTTTAGATGGGTATCCTTCTTAGAACATGTGTATCTAACTTATAGAACAATAAGAATATATCTTACTATGCTATTCACACCTTGAATCATAAGACCATGGAAAGGCCCATGTATTGGGTAGAATTTATTTTGGATGCTTTGATTTCATTATTATATTTTATATTTCATGAACATGTTGACATGTGAAAATATGCAGGGAAATGGTATTTAAATGACAAACATTAAATAGATATTTATTGTGTAATATTAATGTTTCTTACTTATCTATGATATATTCAAATGAATCATTAGTAATTTCATGATTAGATATTTACATTAAGGTATAATTTGATATTAGTTTTATAATATTGTATATAGATATGTCTTGTTTATGTACCCATGGCATGTACAATTAGGGGTTGTATGTGAATTATTATGTGTATGGGCATGAATATATAGATACATTAATATTACATCTATGATGGGATTCATGGAAATTTCATAATGTTTTCTTGAAATATGATATGTATCTCTTCTTTCTAAAAAATACCTTCTTACATGTAGTCATATTTGACACCATGATGGTATGGCATGACTTCTAGTATCTTACTAATTTTATAGCTACAATTAAAATTTATCCATCAACATGTTGATATTTCTTGTTTATTTTGTGAAACATAATTTTTTTTGCATTCCTCTGAGGCACCATCACACCATCATTTAAAAAAATAATACACATTATGGTTCCATTTTATACCATCCTTGACTATGTGTTATAAGGTTAGCTTATGAGCTTGTTTAAATAAAAATGCCCTTGATTATGAGAAAATATTATCTCAAGAGCTGCCTTAATGTTCAAATTGATAAATAACCTCTAATTATTTATGAAATTATGTGGTTCATAGTAAAATCATTGATTATGTTAGATAAATATAATAAAATTTAATGTGGAAATTAGGTGAAATTATTAGGCCTTATGGAAAATTTTCTCAAGTTTTCTTTGATATACCAATTAGAAGGTAAATATTTACACAATATGAGGAATTTGACATCACTATCTTAATTAAAATAACTAGATGTATATGTATACACTCTGATTTCATCAATTCTATTTATAAATTATATTCAAAATGACTTTCCACAAAAACACCTGAATTTAACTAAAAATTGTCAATTACTTCAACTCACCCACATAATTACTGATTTGATCCCAAATCATGATGACACATTCCTAATTCGGGTAACACAAAGTAACATAACACTAAAAGTATAAACAACATCATGAATCAAGTGAACACCTTGTAAATGTTACCACAACACAATTAAATATAAAGTTTGATTGATAAACAACATTGCAAATGTCATATTAATTCACATGGATAATTAAACCTTGATTAATTAGGTTTAATACTCCTATAATGGAACATTAAGTATTATTTTTATTTTCTTATTTTATAAAATCAAATCTAGATTATTTCCTCAACAAAGATGACATCGTTAAGGTAAGTATGAAAGCAAAATGTATGACAAGTTATTACACACTCAACATAATCTTACATACCTCTTACACACATAATATATCAATAATTTGAATCTCTTACATATACCATGCTTCCATTAACAATGATTCTTACAAATTTACCCTTCAAAATATATGGGAATGAGTACTTATCCTTGAACATTGATCCTCATCTTAGATGTAAGGTGAAAAATATATAAATTGAGGAGACATTCCCTTCTTCAAGAATATTTTTATTCTAGACTTACTCTACCAAAACTCTAAGAAAAAGATTCAAAAAATCCTTCATTGCTCAATCAAAACATGCATATCCCAAGGGGATATGTTACAAGAATGATGTTGTGACACTGATGGAGATTATAAGTTTTATATCAGCGTCAGTAAACTTGTATGATATCAAGATAGAGAGATATAAAGAGAAGGCAAACTTATACTATTTATCTTTTTTATGTTTGTTTATCTCTTTATTTCCCTTTCCCAATTTGAGGACATGCACTTGGGTTTAAGGTTTTTATGTATTTATTTTTTTATTTCATAAAAATAAGAAATTAACTCCTTTGTACTTGTGTGTTGCATATGACACATACGATGGGATTAACACCCCACAACCTCCTTTGAAATGTTAGAAAAGTCAACTAATCAAAAAAATAGTTCAAAATTGATCTTGTTCTATCTTAATGGTATTATTATTTTCAACATTTATGTTCCCAAATTAGTGGCTAAAATGCTTTCTTAATAATGGGATCACTATCCATAATCAACCATCTCTGCCTACACATCGTAGGTATAATTTTTCATTTTATCTTCTAATTGTCTATACTTTTCAATAAAATGGTGGTTTCAACATATAATTCATTGATTAGACCTGCAAATTGGAATATTTTATCTTGGCTTCTATACAAACTATCACATAATAAAAATAATAGATTTAACTTATGTATCAATGGTTTTGACATGTAAATCAGTAGGTTTGACATGAAATAGGTGAAAATACAATGGTAGATATTTATTTTCCTACATTTTAGTGATATTAGTTTTAGAAATAGTGGATTTGATATTATAAACAATGGTTTTATTTCACACAGTGATTTACTTAAAATGATGATATCACTCTACAAATTAGTGGGATCACTCTACTAAGCAATGATATCATACTACAAATTGGTGGAATAACCAAATTTTTATTTTAGATTTTATGTGTTTATATAAATGTTGGGATTACCTTGATAAATGGTAGGATTTATTTGATAAACATTAGTTTTGCTCCATTGAAAATTCTTAAGGCTAAAACAAGCATTTATTCAACTTCCCTTGCTAGTTAATTATCACATTCCAAAATCTAATATATTTTTTATTTTGGTTCTCTCATCAAATATGTGGTTTTTTTGAAAGCCAACACTTTAAAAATTATTTTTCAAACACATTTTATTTTGGTGTATAAAAATAATTAACAATTAAATTTGGTGTTCTAAAAATATTTATGTTTTCATTTCTTGTGTGTTTGTATTGCTTATTTGTTTTTGGGTAACTATTGTGTGAACGGTCTCCCTTTTCCCATTTTTAGGATCTTGGATGACCAAAATCACATAAGTTTTTATTCATATTTTCCCTGAAGCATAAAATATAGTATGCTATCATTTTAAGCCATTATGGGATCCTAAAGATCAAAATAGTGAAACTTCCCCTTTTCTTTTTAGCTACTCAAGGTGGATTTCATCACCTTATAGAAAGTCTGTAGGGCATGGTGACTAGTATTTCATCACCTTGTATAAGTACCAACTCCTTACATATTATAGGGTATATATAATAATGGGATTATTTCCACATAAAGGGTTTCATGAAAGTAATGGATTTATCCTTAATGCTATAGTATTAGAAATTTCCCTCAAAGTCTTTTTTTTAGCACTTGTCTAAGATATCATGGTTGAAGATATTGCAAAGGGGATATATCCTCATATGAATTTTAAATTATTTATTCTTATTTGACATATTTTGAGCCCTAAATACTATGATTTATATTTTGGACCAATCAGAAAAGCCTTGACAAAATTTTAGATTAAAATTTTCTAGACATAAACAAATTATAGTGTGATGGAAACAAACCCTCCTCATAGGTCTCATGGCATAATTATTGAAGTGATATTTAAGATATTAAGCTATTACCCCTTCTTGAGAGGTAGATATGTGGGCTATAGTCATGTTACACACACATTTTTCCATTAAAGATAGGGATTGTTTTGAATTCATGTTGTTAATTATTTGTTGTATTATACCCATTTTGTGTGATATTTTTTATGCATTAAACTAATCAAAACTATATTAAGTCCAAAAATCTATTATTATATAATTGTGTGGTAAGATGTTACTCTGCCCAAATTTTGAGTTAGGTTTAATGCCCTTTCTAATGTTAGGTTACCCTATTGAAATGGTACCTTGTATGTGTTATACCCTCATATTACCCATTTTAAATCAAATCCAAAATATAAATTCCAAATCTAATTAAAAAAAAATCATATCTAAATTCCAAAATTTAAATTCTAATTTGAATCCAAATCATTATAATTTTCAAAACTAGTTATAGATTTCAAATTGAGTCAACTCTTTCAAATCTATGTCAAATTCAAGTCAACACTTATAAGTCAACCATTCTAACTCAAAATTTAAAATTCAATTTTTTTGAAAACTCAATTATTCTACATCAACCAAAGTCAAACATTTTTGAAAACTCAAAATTCAAAGACCAAAGTCAACTTGAAATAAAGTCAAAGATCAATTAAAGTCAACTTTCAAACAAAGTCAAACACTTAAAAAATTAAAATTCAACTTATAACTAAATTTGATTCAAGTTAATTATCTTTAATCAATCTAAGCCAAGTCAAAATTCCAAAATTAAAGCAAGATTTCCAAAGTTCAAAGGTCAAAAGTCAAAACAAGTCAAAATCAATTTCCTAAGTCAAAATGTTAAATTTAATGTCCAAAATTATGTTAAAATCTAATTATTTTCAAAATCCAAGATCAATTATTCTAATTTAAAAAACTTGTTTCACATTCCACAACTTTGTAAAATCTAGAAAGTAACTTGAGCTATAAAACATTACACTTTTACATTGAAAAGTCCAATCTCACATTCTACTTTGATCAACAACAATTCTAATATCACATTGAGTTATACTTTGATTTAAATAACACTTTTATAATTTTAAATCCAACTTCAAATTGATAAACAAGTTATTTATACATAGTCAAATACAATCAATCAAAACATCCAAATTTGATTCAATACAAATACTATCAATCCAAACATGCCTAAGTACACAACAAGTAGGGATTTTTATAACCCTAATATTGATGATGAGTGGACTTATGATTTTATTTAGTATTTTTGAAAAAATAAAAACCAATAGGAGGTGTTACATGAACCAATATATGATGGTATATCTCTAAAAATAGTATAAGTACATAGCCATGTTTGAATTGAGGAAATACTTACATAACTAAATTAGACTCACAAATAATATCTTGTTAAAATTAATGATCAAAATATATAATCATATAACAAAGGGAAATAGAAACTTGTAGACCCTACCCAAATTATCTAACTTATCATTTCCCAATGATAATAGACTAGCCAACTTATAACTAATTTAGCTACCTCTCTAACTTTTGCACCTTTTAACAATTCCCTAGATGTGTAAATAAATCCACCTATTGAGAAATAATTTAACAATATTCATTAGCTAATGATGGTTCAAGTGTGGATCCATTTCAAAATAATGATAAAACACCTCCAATAAATCCACTATTGTAAGCTACTATTAATCCAAAAAAAACATGTTTCTCATAGTTCACATTAAGTCCCCTATAATTCCCAAAAAATCCCTTCCACCAATCCCACACAAGTATTCCTTGATACACATCAAGTCCCATCTAAATCCTAAACAATCCATTATGGTCCACAAAAAATCCCTTAAATATTAGTAAATTTTCCATCTACCTCCCATCACATCCCTAACAATATGCAATATCAAGTTGATAATAATCCATCATTACAATAAAGTGTGATTAACCCAAAATAATAGGTTGTAAATCATTCCCCAAAACAAGTTGCAATCAATCTAATATCCATCCCTATTACTATAAAATTCATCCCTTATATTTCTCAACAAATCCATTCTAGTTCACTACATGTCCCCTTATAATAAAAAATCCCTTCATGATAGGGTCCTATAATTCAATAATAAATTCTACCATATTGACAACATATTCCTTCAAGTTAACATGATTCTAATAATATTCAACAAAAAGTACCCTATCAATAATATAATTTAGGTTATAGGGGGTACAACCCTAATAACTTAACCCAAAGGGTATCCATTCCAATGTATTTTAATCCTAATCCACCTATTTATCTAAATAAAGATAACCCCACTTTAAAAATTAAATAAACACATTATATCTATCCCAAAACACTCCCACTCTCTAGGATTTTCAAGAGATCAAAGATATGATTATAGTAATCTAAGTAGGGAATCAAGGTTAAAAAATACAAGTTCAATGAGATATGACCATATCCATTTGACATGAATTTCCTTCAAATACCTTCCCTGTCTCACTTTGAGGTGCTGAAATTTGACATATATAATGGAAGGGGTTATCCTAGAGAGAACATAAAGGAATTCTTTGTGGCATGCCAAGAAGTAGCCTATAGTAATATTTATCTACTTTTAGTATTGCCATGTAGCTTTAGTGGACATGTCTTAGAGTGGTTTCTTCACTTACCAAAGGGATCATTTTGCACCTTTGATATTTTTTTATGAAATTATCATAAAACACTTCTATAACATATAAAATTAAATGACCATGCTTGACATATTATATGCTAAACAACTAAATGGGGAATGTTTTTCTGCCTACCTAAAATGATGGAAAATTTTGGCTAGTTGATTTTCACATAACCTTCAAGATAAGAAATTGTCAAATATTTTCACTTCCAATCTAAATTCAGAGATGGCTCATAACCTAAAACTCCAATGTGCTAATATATTTGAAAAAATTATAGATAAAGGGATGAAAATTGAAATGGCACTTATAGATTAGGGTCTAGACAATATTTATTCTTAGAATCAGGCACAAGCTCAAGCCCCATCATAAACATAAGTAATCATATTTGGGAATCCCAAATTGTTTAATAGAAACAAGAATTTTGTAGGAAATAAGCTAACTAAATCAAGTCACGTATAAATGGTGCAACCACCACCTATTCAAAATACTCAAACTACTCATTCTATTACTTTTTACATACCACTTCCTTAGTGAAATCCATATCAAAATATCTTCTCTAACCTTGGTGATCCTATAGAATAAGTTTTCAAAAAATTATTTGTGACAAACATAGTCAATTGTCTAAATACCAAACCTTTTTGAAAAGGACAATTAAAGCCTATATCGCCTAGAGATAAAGAATATTGTGATTAACATCATGTCAAAGGTCATAGAATTTTTAGATGTTTAATCATAAAATATAGATTATAAGTAATCTATGGATAAATGAGTAGAGATAGCCTTGGGAAAAAGGATGATAGAGTATCTCTAAATCAGACTAATTATTTATGAAACTTGGATAAGACATATACTAAATTTATTATGTTGAGATATGCTAAAATGGAAAGTAAAGTTATGCTAGATATTATAATGATAATGAACATAATATACTTAGCTAGTTATAATACTAATATAGATCTAGATCTGTATTAAAAAGAAAGTACACTAGATCTCAATTTTGGTACAATCACCTAATTCTATAAATTGTACCTTTACAGCTACAGACACTTGTGTTGACTAGGGATGGCTATATCAATGCTTAGTATCTAAATTATATGTATTTATCTAGTGTGGGATACCTATTAAAATTAGACACGACAACATGGATGCTTCTATGTTTTATGTCACCTTCACTTTGGTGTATTTAGATCTAGGTCATGGGCTACCACTCCTTGTCAAATGATACAACCTTAATTCATCATATTCAAAGTGGATGTGAGAAAAATGGTTTAATGTACACATGGTGTTGATATTCCTATAATAACCCTTTATTAATGAGTATTATCTACATATCTAGTGCTGTAAAGAGGTCCTCATATAATTATCCCCTATGTGTTGGCTTGTGTGAATCATGTAATATGTGACAAGCAAATATAATAGTGACCTAGATTGTAGCTTAGAAACTATGGCTCATGGAATGATCCTTTAGTAATTTATACCTGTATATGTGCTATCCTATGATTGATATGAAAATAGGATACAATAGATTATCTTTGCTCACTTGAGTTCTTGATAAAATAACTTTTTTTAAGTTGCCTTGTGAGTTCCTAGGTCTGTGCTAGGTGAAGAATGAATGAGGGTTGATCTTATATTTATAATAATCTATTTAGATAATATCTCACATTCAATAAATTAGGTGGACCATATGAATATGTTTCATTTACAATTTTTTTGACTTTAGGGTATTGGACACTTGGATTGGAATAGAGCACTTGAATCAATGTAGACATATAATTTGGATAAAACCATTTGGTGAGTTGTAAAATAGGTATATGTCTAATAATTAAATAGATGGAATATAGTAAGGTTTATAGCTTTCTAGTAAATATTGAAGGTCCAATCCATCATAATGACATTAGATAGACTAAGAAATGAGCAATGAGGTATAAAGAGATTGTGTATGTGAGCCTTTTGGTAGTAGGAAAGGTCTAAAAACTAAATTTAAATCCATGATATATATTTTTCCAAGTGTACCACACTAAGGTGATATATAATTCAAAAATAGCATCTAAGTCCTTCCCTTTAATCTATTAATGAAATTTCTAGTTTAAAGGAGAATAAATCTATACTTGGGTGTGTATAACACACCTTTCCTTTGCTTGAGTCCAACTTGAGTGACATTTTGGTGACTAAACTACAACCAAGATAATTTTACAATATATATTAAGTGACTATAATTAGAAATTAAAATCACTAAAATTATTGAAATTGAAAGAGATTAAGGTTTAAGAGTAAACATATGTATCGATGCAACTATCTTGACTTATGGTAATTTGATTTGGAAATATATATATATAATTATGAATAACTATATATGTTATTAGGATAACTAAAAATTATAGAAAGTGTATATATATATATATATATATATATATATATATATATATATATATATATATATTGAGGACATGTGTCTACAAAATTGGAGAAAAGATGAGTTGCCACCCAACAATTGAGATTACCTCAACTGTTCAACCCAATCATACTCATAACATGTTGAGTGTGATTAAACTAATTCAAATCACACTATAAAAATGTTGAATATGGATGATGTAATCAAGTCCAATGACAACCTATAAACTTTTCAACATTAAGTGATTTAATCACCTCAACCATATCTCAAAGCGAACCACTTATTTCAATAAATTGTAGTAATACAATCTATAAAAGTCCATTATAGTGGGTGATGATAGTCCCTTGAAATTTATTTTAGTTTACATTATTATGCACATATTTCATAGTATATTCACCTTATATATGTATCATTATGAAACTATGTATACCAATGGTGCTAATATATAGGATTCTACCAAAAATATGTATCTAAATCATATAACTATGAATTTGACCAATTTGAAACTATGTAAGTGTGGATAACATGTTTATAAAACATGCCCTAAGTATAATATAAAATTATAAGTTGGTGTAAGTGTGGAGAACATGTTTCCAAAACATGCCCCCATTGTTATTTGGAATTGTGAAAAATGTGGAGAACATGTTTTCAAAACATGTCCCCACTATAATCTAAATTTTTTAATAAATGTGGAATTCATGGTTCTATGGCATGCCCCCACTGATATTTCCTCCTTTTGAGGTGAAGGAAAGTATAAACTATTAGTTATCTTACCTAAAAATGATAAGATAATTGTATAATTTATGTATGAACCATGTAGTATATATAAGGAACATGTCTAGATAGATATATAATTAAGTCATTAAGAATGTGATAAAAAAGTCATAAGATGCATGATGTGTGTCATGTAATCATATAGATAGTAATAATACAAGCTCAAAAAGCAATCAACCTGTCACATAAGAGCACACAAAATTAAATCAATAGGTCTTGGTCTAAGGAGTCCTCAAACAAGGGGCATGTTCAAATGATGCACAATCAAAGCAACATGACTTATTCAAATGTCCATAAAATTAAGAATTAAATATTCAAATGTCAACATACAACAAATAATGACCAACATTAAACAAACAACATGTATTCCAAGGAGCTAATAGGATATGTAAATGTTGAATATATTTTTAGATTTTTTGATGGTTTTTTTTTTTGATATTTTTGGAATATGTGAAAGGACAGGACTATCTTATGATCTCATCCAAATTATTCTCATAGATATCTTCCCACTATGAACCTGGTGTAATAAATGGATGATACTATCAAGAGTGTACATAGGTTTAATATTTGACATTATAGGATCCATTATGCTCTTTATATATATAATAGGAATCTATGGTTATGAAGAAAAAATAGTAGAAGTAGGAGTTCATGGAACCCATCAATGAGTTGTCTATGGTTTATTTGGAACAAGACCAATAGGAACATGTGTAGGTGATTTGGATAAATAAATATAGTGCATAGTAGATTAGGATTCATGAAACTCATTGTACATCTCTAATGCAATTGTATCTCAAGTATTGGTTGCATGGTAAAGGGAATTACCTATTGATTACCCTTTCACCAAAGATTAACCATAGGAGGTTTGATAAGTAATTACTTATGTATAAGTTTATCTTGTTTAATACGATTGTCATATTAAATTCTAGAAACTATAATTAATTGATTGGCATGAATGTATTTAACACACCCATGCACTATATAAAGTGATACTCAAATTTTATGTATCCAAGGTCATCCCAATAACATATCAAAGACACCTATTGAAGGTATAATTGATAAGATAGTAAACATGTGTGTGGTAACCACCTATAAAGGTAAGTCAATTGTGAGGTTCCCATCAAATGCTCTAACTGATTTAGTTGAAGGATTTAAATCATTATTTTTATAACCTAAATTCATAAGTAAGGTCATGGTAAAAATTTTCTCACTTACACCATTGTCAATCATAACACTATGCATAGGTTACTGGTCAATATATGTTCTAATGAATAAGGAAAAAAGATCTAAGTCATCATCCCTAATCTCATGGTCATCTAAAGTAATGGAGGGTCTCTGAACCATATAAGGTGTATGTCATGTGTAGGTATAAATAATACCATCTAATGAGTGTTCATGGTGATATGGAGGAAGGTATGCATTATATTTCATCTTCACTTATGAATCCTTATTTGAATGATCTTGAAAAGGATTGTTAAATATTTTTTACTTGTAGTGCTCACCAAGTTGTGAGTTTGATTCCTTGGGAGGATCATAAAATGTAATTTTTTGGTCATAGATGAGGTATTAAATCTTATGCTTCAAGATAAAACATATTTTCTTAGAATGACCATGGCCTTGGTGATAGTCACAATCATAATTCACATCATACCCTTTGGGTAGAGGTCTACTCATATTAACCTCTATAAGATGAGGGAGAGATATAATATGAGACTCTATAAGCCATAGGAGTCTTAGACAAGCATAGAAATTATCTTTAGAGTGCATTAGATAACATAAGTTGATTAGGTAGTTATGACCCCACATTAGGTTTAGGAGATTTAAACATTTAACTTGGTTTGATTTAAAACATAGTATTAGATGTAGATGTAGTTGGTGGATTTTTCACATATTTAAGTTTTTTCAATGTGAAAAGTTTCTTTTGATAATCATGAAAAATATGTTATAAGTCATAAAAATATTTGAAAATTTTAAATTTAATTCATTCATTTTAAGAAAACTTTTCTTGAAAATGTCTTGAAGTTATTTATCTTCCATAGGATTGGTCATTTTATCCAACATTGTCTTGTACCTCAAGACATACTCATTAATAGGTTCATTGATTTTTTTTAATCTTTGTAATTTGAGCATAGGAAACCTTTTCAGTAATATTAATAGAGGGGTGCCAATAAGTGATCTACATGGGTTTGAAGGCTTTTATTGGTTGAGTTTGTAAATCATAGAACAAATGTAAATCATAGTCATTTAATCTCCTTGGAAGTAATTTGGTCAAACATTTATCATTGAAGGAATAATAAAGGAATGCCGCATAAAAATATTGAAGATGTTATTAAGGATCATCCTTGTCATCATAATATGTGAACTTAGGTTCAATAAAAATAGTTGGTAAGGGGTGAAAAGATATCTTAGGTGCAAGAGGATCATGCAACTCCTCTTATGAATCAATAGCATAAGGATATTTCATATAATTTTCTTCAATATTTTAACCTTAGTTTGTAAAAATTTTATAGTTTGGACAATAGATTGAACCTCCTGGTAGTTTAGGTTGTACATTTGAGAAGTGAACAAAAGAGGTGTACCCATAGGTTGGGTACATATAGGAATTGAAATTGGTATTTGAGTTGAAGCATGTAGGTTTCCCATGTAAGATTTGGAAATAGTAATTTCAAGGAATAAAGTTTGAAAGACATAATCCAAATGTTTAACCTTAAAATATAAATTATAAATAATCTAGGGTTAAAGGAATAGAAATATCTTAGGACACAAGGATAGTAGATAATGTCTAAAGCAATCCAATTATTTTTTAATCTCATATAAAACATATAATGAATATATTATGTTGAGATATGCTAAAATGGAAAGTAAATATATGGTAAATATTACAATGATAATGAACACAATATACTTAGCTGGTTTTTATGTTAAAACACATCTATATCTAGAACATGTAGAAAGTAGGTTGGATCTAGATTCTATAACAATCACCCAATTCTATAAATTGTACCTTTGTATCTACAGACACTTGCATCGACATACGATGGTAGCATCGATGGTATTATATAAATTGGAATTAGGTGTCTAGTATGGAATACTTACTAAAAATGGATGTGATCACTTGATGATTTTGGGTTCTACAATTATTTTTCTATGGTTTATTCAATGCTAGGTTATGGCCTACCAATCCTTATCATATGATAAAACCCTAGTTCTTCATATTCATAGTGGCTATGGGAAAAATATTTTAGTGGGCACAGAGTATCAAGATGCCCCAAAGGCCCCTCTATTAATGAGCACTGCTTGCATAGCCAATAATCCAAAAATCACCTCATATTTATGTAGTTCTCCCCTACATTTTAGCTTTTTTGTGAATTATGCAATGTTTGATAAATAAGTACAACAATGACCTAGCTTCTAACTTAGTTAATGTCGGTCATGGAATTATCCTTTAATAAATTAGACATGTAAATATGTTGACCCTATGACTAATATGGAAAAAAGATAAAATAGGTAATATTTTCTCACTTTAGTTCTTGATATAATGCATTTTGGTAAGTTGCCTTGTGAGTTTATAGGTTTGTGATATATTCCATGCTAGGTCTTGTTTTAGGTGAGGAATGAATGAGAGTTGATATTTTATTTATAATGATAACTTTGGATAATATCATGCATTAAATTAATTTGGATGACCATAGGCATATGTTTCATATTCAAATTGGATGACTTTAGGACACTCAAAATTTATGTTGGAATATGACACTTGTGTTGACATAGGCATATGACTAGGACACAAGTATTTTGGTAGTTGGAAAATAGGTACAGGTCCAAACCTTGTAGAGATGGAAGATAAGTAGGTTTACAACATTTTAGGAAAGATAAAATGTTTAAATCATTAGAATGATATTGGTCAGACTAATAGATAATCAATTAGGCACATAGAGATAATGTATGTGAACCTCTTAGCAAAAATAAAGGTCTAAAATCTAGAGGTACATCCATGATATTTATTTTCCAAGTGTATAAGACTGATGTGATATATAATTCATAAATATTGTGTACAATAGGTATGTGAATCTTAGGCACTTCATCTAATATATTCTTGAGCATGGTGATATTGAAATCTATAATGTTACTTCTACTTTTAATAAAAATATTGGTATCTATAAATATGAATTTATGAATAAAAATAACCAATGTCAACCCTATAATCAAATAATAATAACCACCCATTGAATAATAAGAATTGAACTCAAGGTTATAATCAACATCATAATAACCATAATTAAGATCAGGATTTCCAAACTAATAAGATTGGCTACCATAATCTCTCTTATAACTACAAGAAAATTTTAGGCCATATTACAAGTAATTATGTATCCACTATTAAAATAAACCACCTAAACCACCTTAAACCTTCTAACGCACCTTAGCATGTTACCCCTTCCATTATTGTACCACACCCTTCATATCCTAGTGTCCCTCACCTTGACATACATGGGTCAATATTCCAAGTCATGCACCTTCTCCTT